>MCGE01000058.1:0-111885 GCA_002105175.1 Absidia repens
TTATTCCTCTTACAGCGGCAACAACAATGGTGTCGCTGCTACTGCTGCTGCTTCTCCTTACTCTCTTCATTCTCAATTGTATAATCAATCCTCCAATGTCGGCGGAAACAGCGGTGGTTATGGTAATTTACAACAATCCTTTGGTAGCTCACACGATTACCAAAAGTCCTCTTACGGCAATACTAACCAAGGGTTTTTAGGTCAACAAAACCAACGTCAAGCATCCTCTCAGCAACAGCAAGCACTAGGTCAACCACAATCTGGCGTTCTATCCAAAAATGTTACTTCTTCCTCTCATCCTCAGCAACAAGTCCAACAGCAACCTATGAACTACTTTGGTCAGCAACAACATATGTTCTCTTACCAACAGTACCCTCAACAACAATATTGGGATCAATAGAGATCCCCAATTTATTGTTTTCTAGTCAATTATTTATTTTATCTCGTCTCCCTTCCCCCCCCTTTTTTTTTATCATTATCTTGTGAATAGTATGTATTTATCTTTTATATATGTTTATAAATATATAATAAAAAAAAATTCTGGTTATTTATTAGCCTTAGTTAACACATTGATCCTGTCTGCTTAGTGAAAGTGAGAGTGTTCAGGCATCTACAGATTATGGTGGTGACGTTTTGGAATTTATGCGGTAGTTATATTTGTGCCCTGTAGAAGAAAGTGGATGCACTTCTTTTTTTTCGACTTACTTAAGATTGATTATGGAATACTAGTTGGGCATTTTTATTGTGTACTTTGACCATGTATACTATATACATTATATTACTGCAAAAAATGTTCCTGAAAATCGAACTTAAGCAGAGTTTAAACTCAGATGTCGTGGCTTGTTCAGCAAAGATAGTTGACGGCGGTAAAATAATAAAAAAAAAAATCTCGAATTCTTTTTTTTTTCTTTCTAATTTTTTTATACATATTCGCAAATACACAAGTCAATAATAACAATGGGTAGACGTGCTAAAAACAAACAAGGACCACCCGCTGCCTTGCCCGATCCTGATGCGCCTGCATTCGATAGCAGCAAAAGAAGTCGAACTGCCAAAAAACAACGAGCTGCAGCCGCTGCCGCTGCCCTTGCGAAGGACAACAAACGTAAACGAACCACCGAACAAGAAACTGTCCAAATCAAGGATATGAACAAGAAATCCAAGAAACAAGCCGACCAGAAAGCTGTGGCAAAGAAGGAAAAAGTGGAATCAAAAAAGATCAACGTTGCTGAAGGTGATGATCTCTGGGAAAATGCTGAAATGGGTTCTGACGACGACGACGACGATGATCTTTTGGATGATGATGAATTTGATATGGATGCTATGGATCAAGACGACGATGCTATCTTCCCCAAAGCAGATACTGACTTCCTTGGATCTGAAGATGAAGAAGCCTTAGGATCTGACGACCAATCAGCAGATGAAGGAGAAAGCGAATTGGATTCTGACGAAGACTTGGATCAAGTAAGCAAAAAAGGATAATGCTGTATATGGTTAACTGATCTGAACACTCACACACTTTTTTCTGGAACGTAGTTTGAAGGCACTTTGGATGAAAAGAAATCACGCCAAATTGAAGCTCGCAAGGCCAAGTTAGCAGCAATGGCTCAAGCTGAATTGGAGGATGCCGCTTTACAAACCAACATTGCTGACAAAGAAGGTGAACGATTCGAACTCCCTGAAGGTGAAGAAGAAGAACTTTTGGCCGATATTACTGGTGTCAATGATCGTATCAAGGAAGTGGTGAATGTGCTCAACGACTTCAAGAATCTTCGTGATCCTAGCAAATCTCGCCAAGACTATGTGGATCGGTTATTGAAGGATATTGCTCATTATTATGGCTACTCGGAATTCCTGTGCGAAAAGCTCTTCAATCTTTTCCCTGTCTCTGAAGCCATCGAATTTTTTGAATCCAATGAAGTGCCCAGACCCGTGACCATCCGTGCCAATACTTTACGTACTCGCCGTCGTGATTTGGCTCAAGCCTTGATTAACCGTGGTGTCAATTTGGATCCTATTGGAAAATGGAGCAAAGTTGGTCTTCAAATCTTTGATTCTAATGTACCTATTGGTAAGTTTTTTTTCATTCATTTTTTTTTTTTTTTCATGGAAACACCGGGGAGAAAACAGAATGATAATTACTTACTTCCTTTTTTTTAGGTGCCACCCCTGAATATCTTGCTGGTCACTATATGCTTCAAGCTGCTTCTTCTTTCTTACCAGTGATGGCGCTTGCTCCTCAACCCAATGAACGTGTTCTTGATATGGCCTCTGCCCCTGGTGGAAAAACTACTTATATTGCCGCTTTACAGAAGAATACTGGTATGGTGTTTGCAAATGATGCTAGCAAGGATCGTTTAAAAAGTTTGGTTGCCAATATTCATCGTATGGGTGTCAAGAACGCCGTGGTTTGTAATTATGATGGTCGTGAATTCCCAAAGGTCTTAGGTGGTTTTGATCGTGTGTTACTGGATGCACCATGCTCTGGTACTGGTGTTATTTCCAAGGATCAAAGTGTTAAGTTGAACAAGGTAAGTAATAATAACAATATCAAAGAATCATACTACTGGTTTTTTCATCATCCTTTCTTCGTTTTTTTTTTAAACTAGACTGAACATGATTTCATTGACATCCCTCGACTTCAAAAGGAATTGATTCTCAGTGCCATTGACTCCGTAGATGCCAAATCTAAAACAGGTGGATTCATTGTCTATTCTACTTGTTCAGTAACTGTCGAAGAAAACGAGTCTGTGGTGGATTATGCATTAAGAAAACGCCCAAATGTGAAACTGGTATCCACAACTCTGGACTTTGGTCGGGAAGGATTTGTATCGTAAGTAGTAATGGTTTTTTTATTTTTTTCTAAAATAAAAGAATGTTCATTCATTCATGATGTACTTTTTTTATTATCTCGCTTTAGATACCGTGGAAAGAACTTCCATCCTACCTTGAAAATGACCCGTCGATTCTATCCTCACGTACACAATATGGATGGGTTCTATGTCGCCAAATTCAAGAAAATGAGCAACAAATTTGATGACAAAAAGGAAGACAAGGACGCCGATCAAGATGATGAAGATGAAGATGAAGGAATTGAAGCTGAAGAAGAAACTACATTTAATGATGAAGAAGACGAAGAACTTATTAAAGGTAAATCACTTTATATATATAATGATGTCAACCAACTGCAGGAGATCATAATGTTACCTTCTATTCTATTGTATTAACTATATCAATTCCTTTTCTTTTTTTTGTACAGAATCCAAATCCAAGCTCCTCAAGAAAAAGGGAATCAAGTTCAAGGCTTAGGTTATTTTCCATATTAGTTTTGGTTTTTATTACGTTTGTTATTAGTTTTTATTTTATTTTATCTTCTTATTCTCTTAGACATCATATCTCTGTTATTTTGTACCCCTCCTTGCATTTTTATATTCTACTCTCATCAATAAAAAAACATGTATTCTCTCCAACAATAAAAAAAAAAAAAAAAATTCATGCAACGTCCTCAAAAATAAAATAATCTGCTCAACGCCTCACTGTTCAAAAACAATAGTAAAATAGAGCGTCAATGCGCCAAGTGCCAATATTTGTAGGGTAGTGAATTTGCCGGGTCAAATAGGTTTACTGGGTCCAAAGATCAAACAAACAATAAAGGGGATGTTTCTTATAGGGTAGTCGTTATCTTCTATTGAAGCATAACAGATGGCAATACTAATCTCTTAAGGAAATAATAAAACAGGGATCTATTGCACAAGACATGAGAGAGACTAATGGGAAAAAATTTCATTGAAGCAGGTAAAAAGAAACATATTTTATTCAGATAAAGATATAGATATAAACAATAGATAAACTATAACTAAACTAAGCTGATGAAGGCTCCAAAAAACCAGCTAATGGTTCCAAAATTCTGAATCCAAAATGAAAGGGTTTCCCCATGTATTTGTAGTCTCTGAGATGAAAACCCTTCTAGACTAGTCCTGACACACTAATCTAAGATCATCGTAACCTCAAAGAAGTTAAATAGTGAAGAAGTAAAAAAAAAAAAAAAAGGGTAGCAAGTAAATAAATTCATGTGCGGGATTTGAAATATTTTCTAAAGTCTTGATCTGTTTTGTGGTTGAATTGATAAAAATCTGCCAATAAGGTATATTGACGGCAAAGGAATACAAATAAGAGGAAGAAGTTAGAATAATATGAAGAGATAGAGAGAGAGAGAGAGAGAGAGAGAGAGAGAGAGAGAGAGAGAGAGAGAGAGAGAGAGAGAGAGGAGAGCGGAATAAAACAAAGAAAATGAAATACATACAGTCGCTAACAGCCAAAAATGGACCGGGAAACGAATTTCATATCCGTCTCTCACTGATGACCTTTTTCATTTCGATGAAACTAACACAAAAGATAATTACAGAAAGTCACTGTCTTGCTAAATAAAACATGTCTACACGCATAGATATAATGAGAGTACCCACAATAATGGCATAATTTTATTTTCCCGCTGATATCGTTATTGTGGGTCCCTATCATACTCCCTGTATGATATTTAAATATGTATAAAAAAACCAGACGTATTTGAGTCTGATATGTCTGAGCACATAATACGTATATTTTTTAAATAATATTCAGTATAGATATAAAATAAAAACAAATGGGTACTAGAGCTAAATATAACTAGACAAGAGATAAAAACGGGGCGCTTGCGGATAATTTCAAAGGTCTTCATTGGCTTCCATAATTTCATGTAATAAGGCATCATCTGGGTTCAAACTTCGGAATAGTTGATAATCAAAAGTGTTGTTTTCCATTAGACGCATAGACATTCGATCAATTGCCGTCACCGCCAAAACAGTCTGAATATAAGCATCAATCAGGTCGTCGATTCCCAAGCCCAGCTGATTAAAGTCCTTTCGATCCATAAGGATTAATCTTGAAGTATCTGTTGTCCATCCACCATCAGGTTGTTTGAGTGAAAGGTTTGTTCCAAGCATGTCCCAAGTATTTGCTACAAAAAAGAAGATTAAAAAAAAGGTTGAAATATATAGTAAAATTAATTGTCCTTACCATGAGGATCCAATTCTCCAGTCAACGGCTGTCTTGCTTTACGACCATAAATACAAATCGGACGAAATCCTTGGGAGCTTCCTAAAAATATGCAAAGTGGATGTTAGTATCGATTTTTTCTTTCCTTTCTTCCAGCTTTTTATTTTTATCATTTATTTTCGTACCTGTCACCATCATTCGAAGATCACTAACGTAGGTATTACTTTTCTTGTTGGGGATTGTTCCGACATGGAAAAATTTTCCACTTCTTGTGACACTTGACCATGAAGCATTGCCGACCAAAGACTGGACAATAAACTAAGCAAGTATCCATAATAAAAACCGTTAGTACCATATTATATCAACATCTTCATTACGTTGATATCTATCTATATTTTACCTTGTCATAATGATGATCTTCTTTCATAAAGTCCTCCAATTCATCCTCGTTAGTAATTGTATATACACCTTGACCTATAAATATAACGATGACGTGAGTTGATGAAGCATATTTTATTCTTTTTTTTTTAACCTACCGGCATTGCTATAAGGTACTTTCAATACAGCGTGCCCACCCATAGATTTAATCCAAAGCGGAATTTCACCCAGAGTCACATTGTTGATAGTTTCAGGCGTGCGAACATGAAGACCAGAGCCGACCAATTCGCAATTATAAAAATCATACGCCCGAGCAGCCATCATCTTGTTCCGACCACCAGCAAGACAGCTAATGATTTCATTCATGACAATGGTTTTTGTCCGAAGAGGGAAGCGGTTCCATGGTTTTTGAGTCAAATAACGGAAGCAAGCACGGATAGGATACCACATTTTGTCCACCAAGTCACGTACATAAAGCACACGGTCTTCCCATTTCACATTAGGATCAGGGTCATTAACATTCCATTCCACAAGCCAAACATCTTCCTGGGCCACATCTGCCAAGACCGAAGCATAGCCAGAGGATTCCATGATGTTTTTGTCATAAATGACAGCCAATCCACCAAGTGTTTTGTCGGCCTTGGAGAGTTGTTCTTGAAATGCCGATTCGATCACCAAACGATAGCCACCTTGTTCATTATGTTCATCTGTTGTTTCTGATAAGAGCGGCATGGATTTTTGGCCAGAGGGGCAAGAATTGGTTTCAATCACAATCATTTGTCGCTTGCCAAAAGCTGTTGTCACATTGAACAAATCAGATCCTATGAGAATGGGAAATATTGTTTCAGACAGAACTATACCACTTGTTTTTTTCCCTTTCCTCTTTTCATTACCTGCCCATTGAAAGTGAGTTGGCTGATAAGACAAGATTTTTTTGAGATGGTCAGGGTTTACTTGGGGGTTCATATGGGTATAACGGGCAATAATGCGATCGTTACCCAGTGCAAAGAAGGATTGGACTAAAGGGTGAATTTGAGCATTCAAAACACGGGGATAAAAATGGCGGTACGATTCGAATTCGCCTTGAGATATCAGTTTTGGTACGTTATCAGTCTCTTGAGGAGGGGTTTTTGGAGGTGAAGGTGCTGTTGAAACTGATGCATGACATTGCTTTTTCGTATCTGGTTGTTGATCATTACTAGCTGATGTTTGTCTTGCTTTTGATGCTAAGAATGTCGAAGTCATGTTGGTTTTTATATATGTAGTGTAGTGCTCTGAGCCTTTGTTTTATGTAGTTGTTGTTGTGTAGACAAATAAAATGTTAAAAAGAAAAAGATAAAAGTCAGAAACATAAAGATAAAAAAAAATGTTTTTTTTATTTGCCTTCCGAAATTCGTTTACGCAGGATCGCCTCCAAAAAAGGAAGTCCAACCGTTTTAATTCAACTTCTCTCGTCCAATGAGTTTGGGCACGCCTAAATTTCCTGTTATAATTATATTGATATATCATCCACTTAGATATCCTATGAAACTGACATGTTTGATGATGGCAAGATATCTTTCTTTTGTAAACGATGGATCAATTAGTGCACATTCTTTTATACAATAGGCGGTACTTAAAATCAAGTATTCAAACGCCGGAGTTGCCACGACTGATTTTTGTTTTTTTCATTCTTTTTTTTATATCTCTTTTTTTTTTTTCTTTATTTATTAGCATTTTCTCATCTTGTGTGAAAAGCTTTTCTTCACTTTTTGTTTTTAAGAAACACAGTACGTGATTTCAATATACAGAAAACCCTATTTCAGCCTCTGCAATTACTTTTTGACCTCGCCTATTTGAATTCTTTCTCTTTCTCTTCCCATCACTGTACCTCATCAAAAGGTACGATTCAATCTATATATCAAAGCTTTCTTCCATCTTTTCTTGGACAACATATCCATCGTGAACATATTGTATCCCTTTTCACTAATGCTATTACTTTATCATTTGTAGGTTTCTATACGTTCGAAGATGCAGATGCTTACAAAGGTAAAATATATATAACCAAGAAACACGACTTGACTGAAACTCATTTATTTGATTTGTAATTGATAGTTTGAATCGAAAAGCAATCGCGTCAAAGGTATCGCTTTCCACCCAAAACGACCATGGATCTTGGCATCATTACATAACGGCTCTGTACAATTATGGGATTATCGTATGGGCACCTTGTTGGAACGCTTTGATGAACACGATGGTAAGAAAAACAGTATTAGCTTGAAGATGTTATTATTAACCAACCAAATCCACTTTCTGGTTTTGCTACTAAATTATAGGACCTGTACGTGGTATATCTTTCCATCCTACCCAACCTCTTTTTGTCTCTGGTGGCGACGATTACAAGATTAAAGTTTGGAATTACAAGACTCGTCGATGCTTATTCACGTTGAATGGACATTTGGATTATGTGCGTACAGTATTCTTCCATCACGAATATCCTTGGATTATCTCGGCCTCTGATGATCAAACCATACGTATTTGGAACTGGCAATCACGTACTTGTATCGCGATTCTTACTGGACATAATCACTATGTTATGTGTGCTCAATTCCATCCCAAGAATGATCTCGTTGTATCTGCCTCTATGGATCAAACCGTTCGTGTCTGGGATATTACTGGCCTTGTCAAGAAAAATCAAGCTCCCTCTGCCATGTCTTTTGAAGATCCCTTTGCACGACAAAACTCTCAAGCCGATCTATTTGGCTCTACTGATGTTATGGTCAAGTATGTTTTGGAAGGTCATGATCATGGTGTAAATTGGGCCTCCTTTCATCCTACTCTTCCTTTAATCGTGTCCTCTGGTGATGATCGTCAAGTCAAACTTTGGCGAATGAATGGTAAAAATCGAATCAAATCATGACAAGAGACTTACTTTTCGGTTTATAATTTTAGATTCCAAGGCTTGGGAAGTGGATAGTTGTCGTGGCCATTTCAACAATGTCTCGAGCGCAATCTTCCATCCCCGTCAAGAACTAATTCTATCCGATGGTGAAGACAAATCCATTCGTGTATGGGATATGACTAAACGTACAGCCGTAGCTACTTTTCGACGGGATCATGATCGATTCTGGGTGTTGACCGCTCATCCTGAATTGAACCTTTTTGCCGCAGGTAAGGCAAACGAAAGAAAATGAAACACCGCTATCATTACTGATGTGTGAACTCACTCTTTATCCCCCCACCCTCTTCCTTAGGTCACGATAGCGGTTTGATTGTCTTCAAATTAGAACGTGAACGCCCTGCATTCCAAGTCCATCAAAATCAACTCTATTATGTCAAAGACAAGATCGTCCATGCTCACGACTTTGAAAGCACCGCTGATCAAGAAGTTCTCAGTGTACGGAAGTTAGGCTCTCAATACATCCAACCACGTACTTTGTCTTACAATCCTGCGGAACGTGCTGTCTTGATTACTTCTGTAAGTAAAGAAAGAGTGATGTGACATAGGAAAAAGTTGAAATTGGCCACTACTCGTATATTTAACTTGTTTTTTCTTCCCATTGTTTTGATATCATCTGGACATTAGCCTCATGAAGGTGGTACTTACGAACTTTATCATTTACCGAAAAATCTCTCTGGATCTTTGAAAGAGCCTATGGATGAATCAAAACGCGGAACTGGACACTCAGCTCTCTTTATTGCACGAAATAGATTTGCTGTCCTGGACAAAATCAATCAACAAATACAAATCCGTGATCTTACCAATACTGTCACCAAATCTTTCAAAACTCCTGTCCCGGTGAATGAAATCTTTTATGCTGGTACTGGTAGCTTAATCATGGCCACCCCCACTTCCGTTATCTTGTTTGATCTTCAACAACGACGTGTTTTGGCGGAACTTCCTGTTGCTACTGTCAAGTATATTGTGTGGTCCAACGATCAAAATGTGGTTGCTTTATTAAGCAAGCACAGTAAGTTAAAGAAAAAAGAAGGAAGGAATATAGTGATGGCATGGCTTGGAACTAATAATGTTTTTTTTTATTTACTTTATATTAGCCATCACACTTGCCGACAAAAACTTGAAGCAAATTTGCCAAATCCATGAAACTATTCGAATCAAGAGTGGAACCTGGGATGATTCAGGTGTCTTTTTATATTGTACTTTGAATCACATCAAATATGCGCTACCGCAAGGGTAAGAAACAAAAATATGAGGAAAAACAACAATTACACGCGTATTTACTACAATGACCATGCACAACTATAGGGATAGTGGCATTATTCGTACTTTGGATCAACCTGTTTATTTAACTCGTGTGAAGGGCAAGACTTTGTATATTCTGGACCGTGATGGAAAAGCTCGTTCTATTATGATTGACCCCACGGAATACCGATTCAAATTAGCTCTTATAAAGCGACAATACGAAGAAGTACTCCATATTATCCGCAACTCTAACTTGGTCGGTCAATCTATCATTGCTTACTTGCAGAAGAAAGGATATCCGGAGGTAATTGAAAGAAAAAAGGAAGTGAAGGTGATGTTTGACTTGCTAAAGAAGATATTCATAGATCGCTTTACACTTTGTCCGGGACGAAAAAACACGATTTGAGCTTGCATTGGAATGTGGCAATTTGGACATTGCTTTAGAGACGGCAAAATCAATGGATAAGACTGAGTGTTGGATGAAGCTTAGTACGGAGGCGTTACGACAAGGGAATTACAAGGTAAGATATTACTTGATATCAAATCACTCAGGGGTATTATACTAAATTAAAAGGGTACGTTTTCTTTTTCATTTTATGTTTTATTTTATAGGTTGTGGAATTGGCTTATCAACGAACTCAAAATTATGATCGGCTCTCATTTATGTATCTGTCTACTGGGAATGAAACCAACCTCCGCCAAATGATGAAAATTGCTGAACTTCGTGGTGATCCCATGTCCCGATTCCAAAATGCTCTCTATCTTGGTGATACCGAAGAACGAATTCGATTACTCGAAGACGTGAATCAATGTAAGCTAAGGAGTTCGGTGTGGTTTTAGAAATTACTTACCTCGTTTATCGTCTACATTGACAATAGTACCTCTTGCTTATATGACTGCCAAGGCAAATGGACTTACCGAACGTGCTGAAGCGATCCTTGCAGCGGCTGGGAAGTCTGAAGAAGAAATCAATCTTTCCTCCACGTCTTTGGCACCTTCAATCATACGACCCCGGGCGACGACACAGCTTGAAGATCCTAACTGGCCCTTATTAACCGTGTCCAAAAGTTATTTTGAAACAGCTTTCACCAGCTCTGTTGATGATGCAACTAGCAACCTTGCCGCTGGACCTACTTTCAAGTTTGAGGATGGTATTGACAACATGGGTGAAATCGGTGGTGAATGGGGTGCTGATGATGACATCCTCGATCTTACTGGCGGCAAGAACAACATCAGGAACGATGACGACTTATTTGATGCTGGTAACGATGAACCATTGGACCTTGGTGGTGATGAAGATGGTGGATGGGGTCTTGATGATGATGATATCAAGGGTGATATTGATGCCGAAATTAGTCGTGTTGCGGCAAAGGAATCAGCCGAATTCGTGCCACCCACTGCTGGATCAAGTGAAAGTGCCCAATGGCTTCAGAACTCTCCTTTGGCTGCTGATCATGTTGCGGCTGGTGGATTTGAATCCGCTATGCAGGTAAGAAAGAAGACGAGGTATTCTTTACTAATTAGTTGACTGACTATCCTATTGTCTAACTTTTATTTTTAAATAGATTTTGAATCGCCAAGCTGGCATTGTTAATTTCGAGCCGCTGAAGCAGCACTTCTTGACAATATACGAATCATCGCGTGCCTATGTTTCACCTATAGCCTCCAACCCTCCATTACAATTACACCTTCGACGCAACCCTGATGAATCGACGACCCGCACCAGCTTACCTCCAGCATTGTATACTGTCGAAAATCTCAGCCGCATGCTTCAATCTGGTTATCGACTCTTCTCTTCTGGACGACTTGCGGCCATCTCAGTACAATTCAAGACCATACTACATGCCTCCTTATTCACTGTCGCCTCGGATCAAAAGGAAGCGGATGAAGTAACATTTTTAATCGACATTTGCAAGGAATATATCACTGGTGTAGCATTGGAACAATCACGACGATCAATAACGGCAGCTGCAGCGTCAGACCCAGGACAACAAAAACGAGCTTTAGAACTGGCAGCTTACTTTACCCATTGTCAATTGCAATCAACACATTTACAGGTAGCTCTCCGACAGGCAACCAAGCAAGCATTTAGATTCAGAAACTTTAGTACCGCTTCTCAATTTGCACGTCGCTTACTTGAACTTGCTCCTGCTGCTGCCATTGCCGAAGAGGTAAGAGGGAAAAAAAAAATAGATCTGCTATAGACTGACCGAATCATTATTGTCATTTGTTACTTTCCCTATCATTAGACACGAAAAATTTTAGCTGCCTGTGAACAAAACTTGAGTGATGAAACCGAACTGGCTTATGATCAATACAATCCATTTGTGGTTTGTGGTATTACTTACGAGCCAATTTACAAGGGATCACCCAAAGCTACCTGTCCATTCTGTCAAGCTTCTTACAAACCTGAATTGGCTGGAAAACTGTGTACAGTCTGTGACTTGGCTCAAATCGGCTCAAATGCTAGTGGTCTTCGGGTGTTAGCATAGATCTCCCCTTACTCTCTCTTTTAGTTAGCCATCCTTTTACCCTTATACACGCAATTTTTCTTCCTCTCATCTTTTCCACACGTCTTGTTTTTATCCAATGCCTCATTTTATTTTTTATCTAACAAACAAAACAATAAAAAAGTAACTGTTGATCTTGTCTTCAATTTTATTTAACTCATCCAAATATTTATTGAAACAGAGAGCTATCATGCTTCACTGACTTTAAACGTTTTCTTAAAAGTGAATGTGCTTCTATAGTATGCTGTTGTACAGTTGTTGTGTCAAACTATTCACATAGGTTTTTCTTTCTATTTAAGTGCTCTCATTTCCATATAATGTCTGTCTTCCAACTTTTCATGTGCGGTGTTCCAGACATCGAAAATGTATCATGACCAAAATTTCAAAATATTCTCATACTTGCACAAAATTGAAACATAGGTTTTGATGAAATTAGAACCCTCCTCCACATTTCGCACCTTAAGTGGTGTCCCCAGCCCCTGTGCTCAACTAACTTCAGTTTGGGTTTATATATATATATATATATATATACCAAGAAAAAAGAAAACGAGTGGATATATACAGTACGTCCAGACTATTGGAGATTATGCTGGTGACTGTGCCTAGGCTGAATGATATGAGCGGAAGAGCGGAATACGACGACGTTTCATATTCAGTAACCTAAAATTATCAACACGCGTCAGCTCTTAGGGTAGGTGGCAAGTAGTCATAGATAAACGAGAAAGCAGTTCAAAATGCAACACAGAAATAAATACATGTACTGTACATAATTTTATTGATTTATTTATCTGATTTGTCAAGAAGGTATTTGGCTATCGTTGATAGTAAGTGATTTAAGGCTACGAACCAATTTCTTGTCACCAGGGCGGGGGAAGTAGTCATGGTGGATGAATTGAGCCGATGTCTAGTATGATACTTACAAAACAGCTACATCAGCGATATTTACTGCTATTCAATTAGTCAGAGCATTATTAATAATGTGGTATAATTTATTGAAGCATATTGATAGATACTAAAACTAAAAACGAAGGGTTCATTGTAACCAGGGGCTCAGCAAAAGGATCTATTGGAGGAAGCATGGGGGGGGCTAATGTGAGCTTTGAAGTAATGGTTGACATTAACCTAAAGGTACACTTGTAAAATGGTACTTAATATATTGTACTGTACAATGTATGAGAAAGACTAAAGGCGCATTAGTTATTGAAACACAACAACGGTCAACACTAATCTAACGCCGGTTGAGGGTAATACAAAAAAAATAGGAGGAATCTATTGTGCTGTACCAGACATGAGAGAAGCTAATGGGACATTTTTAATTGAATACTGTAAAAAGAGACATACTTTATTCAGATTTATATGCAACAATGACAAGCTAAGACTAAATTACGTTAATGATGACTTGAAAAAGTCAACTAATGGTGTTTCTAGATCCTGAATCTAAAATGAAAGGGCTTCCCCATGCATCTTGTAGTCCCTGAGCTAAAAACATTTCTAAACTAGTCTTGACACTAATCTACGATCAAAATAACTAAGAAGGAGTTGAATGATGAAAAAAAAATGAAAAAAAAAATTGGAGTAAATAAAAATACACGTGGGCGGGTTTTGAAATGTATTTTTTGTTGTGGACGCAAAAAAGAAAAATTCCTCGATTTTTTTTTTTTTACAAAACAATCAACATCACACAACATCATCATCATAGTAGTTCTCTTCTGATGTCAATCTGGCAGCATTCAACGTCGGAAGCATGATTATTTTCTCCTTGTGATGCCTTTCGGACAAGACGGAGCATATTGATTTATTTGAGTTGTCCTGTTCGACATAGAGTAGTTTGCTAATCATCCTAGGATAGCTAACCCTTTTCAATGATTGTACTGGTTTATCAAGATGTTATGTTCACGCTACCACGGATTCCCCACTCACCACACATCCCAGATTATCCTACCTTTAGATACATGTCATATCATCTGGCTTCATAGATTAGGTTAGCTGTATAGCACTTACATCTGAATAAAATATGTCTTATCTTTTTGATTTTACGTCATCTCTAATATTTTTATTTTGTCTTGTCAAATGGGTATATTCAGACTGTACTGCACAGTGCTTTTGTGTATGCGCAATAAAAATAAAAATGTCTATTGTACTGGGTTTCTAAAGGCATATAAAAAAATACCATCAATGAGCGCATAAAAATATAACAATTGAAGTGCATTAGAAAGTACGTAGTTTACCCAGGTTACATTCATATTTGTTTGATAAACATCTTTGGTATTCTATTCATCGGTACTTCAGCCAAAACTGACACACTTCAAATGCGTAAGGGGAGTTTTTTTCATTGCTTTCCCTCGACCATGTGCATTTATTCTCTTCGGCCTTTGCTATGAGAACGCTGAAAAGACCATGACTCATCACTTAAGTATCCTACAAAAACACATGACAAGTAATGATAAAATCAACAACTTTATTTGGAAGTCAGAAGCATAATAATAATACTAATAGTGCTAATAAACAAACAATACTATTTGAGTTCAAAAAAGTCTAAAGTCTAAAGTCTAAAGTGAGATCGATCCATAGGGACACAAAAAGCCAATGTAAGGGTCAAACGATCTAGGGTATAAAGGCACTAAATAATACAAATACAAAAAACCCTCATATTAGATAAACAACGCAACCCACCACGCACCAAACACATCTGTTATTTTCGTTTACCTTCAGCTTCTTTATGTAGTCCAATTCTCAAATACGGATCTACAAAAATTGGAGCAGTGTAAATAATCCATACCAGGGTCAATAATCGGGCCATCCAATTAGGCATGTTGGCCCACCAATAAGACCAAGGGGTGCCGGGTGCGCTGACTATACTTGCTATTCCTTGGAGGATAAAGAACATTGTTTGTTGACCGAGCATACCAGGGTAGGATTGAATCGTCGAATAGCCCATCATAATCACCAAGATATAATCATGCAGCAAGCCTGAGGCCACGTACACTGCCATAGTAGCCGTCATCCGACCCATTAAAGCCATTGTATTGCGGTTTTTGTTGTCAGTAGCTGTTGATGTCGCAAAAAGGGCACGCACAGGTTGATAAGCCAATTTCATAAATCCAGGACGGAAAATTTGGTGCCACCGTTCACTCCAAAGATTGTATGCCGAATGTGCCAGCCATGGCTTGTCAAAAATGGCAGGCTGGGAGATGAATCGATAAGTAACGTCATAGCAGTCTAAGAGAGTCTTCAGTTTCGTTGACATTGTTGTTGAAGAAGACCAGATTGCAGAGAAGATCGCTAGACGTAACGTCAAAAACAAACGGTAAAGAACTTCAACAATGCCTACATGGAGATGAAGTGTAAAACCCGCCATGAGATGGTATGCCAATGTTTGCCAGGGTGGAGGGAGTCGATGCCAATAAGAAGTAGTTTCTGTGTCGGGCGGTAGTTGGCAAACGCGCAAGAGACCGTCAAAAAAGGACATGACAGGGACCGATAATAACATGTAACCTAGAGATTGAAGGAGCCACCATTGGCTATCTTGTCGAATGACTGATACACTGGGTGGTTTGCGAACGTCGTCTGGTACATCGTGAGTTTTTGCTGCTGCAGCTGTCGTCGTAGATATGGATCGGGATGATGGTGTATTTTCATTCCATCGAGCAAGGACAAAATAAAATGGCGGCAGTGTTCGTTTCTTTTCCAAGTCGCCCCCACACTTCCAAATATCACGGATGTAGAACGCCATACCAGCACCAAGCGTCACGGACAAAACAGCCAACACCGCATTATCGGCAAGAATTCCGGCACCATCAAAGGAGATCGGTAAGAGCACCTGAGCCACCGCAATCATAACCAGAATACTGTTAGGTGTGCCATGATATTTTTCGGTCAAGATATAGAAAAATAACGACGGAATGGAAGAGCAGCCATACAATAACGCTCTTGTCACCAAAGTAGGCATTTGTTACAAGTACAGTATGAATATGTATATAATATGAAAATAAAAAGAAAAAGGGAAGGGTACACTTTTGTTTTGTGTTCCGAGCGGTATTTAAATTTCCAATAAAATCTGCACTAGACATAGGCCCCTTTTATGGACTTTCGCATACATGGTACTGCGTAAAACTAATGATTGTCCTTGGCTTCAAAGATAAAATGGAATATGTATAAGATAGTCAGTAATAACGGATGATATTGTAGGTAAAAAAAAAAAGACACTAAATGACAGATGATTTATTTATGGAATGAAGATCACAAATAATAATATACAAAAGCGGTAAGAAAGTAAGTGAATGAAGAGCAATAATAAAATAATAATAAAAATAATAATACAATATACAGCAATGAATTGAGATAGATGGATAGAGAAAGAGAAGGGGGAGATAAAAGTGGAATATAAACATTAAATAAAAAAATAAAACAAAAAAACTACACAATAGAACTATTTCTACTATAAATGGAATCAGCTTGATGACGATGCACTGATGTGGGAGAAGAGGAAGCTTCGGGAGTTTCGGTCTTTTCTTTTTCGTAAGCACTGGGATCCATGATAATTTCCTTTTCGCGTTCGGCAATAATCCATCGACAAGGGAAGAAGAAGTTGCAAGTCAAGTAGATCGAGAAACCAAGAACAAATCCGATCGGCCAAGCCAGATTGAAAATTTTATCAGCACCAGGAGGAGCGTAATTTCCCATTGCGCCAACAAATCCAGGAATATTGGGGATGATGCCACCGATATAAGCTGCATAGGCGCGCCAGTTGATGCCGTATTTGTACCAATAAATTCCACTGGGAGAATATAAGTCTTCTACTGCATAATGTCCTTTTTTCACAATATAGTCTAAAAAAAAAAAATTAGTATTGATCACTGTGAAGTTTTCTCTTTTACTTACAATCAGCAATCAAAACACCGGTTATGGGAGATAAAAAGACAGTATATCCAGTAAGGAAGTTGAGAAAAACTTGGGCACCAGATAACAAATTCCATGGAGTAATAGAAAAGCCAATAGCAGCAGCAACATAACCACCACGACGCATGTTGATATATCTTGGAAACACAGCAGACAAATCAGCACCCACAGGAATGGAATTGGCAGCCAAGTTTGTACCCAAAGTAGCAAAAGCAAACGCAAAAGCCAAGAAAAACACAGCAGGGCGGTTATCCATCTTACCTAAAAGATCAATAGGATTCCAAAGCGCTTCACCATATAATGTTTGCGATGCAGATGTAACAACAATTCCGATAAAGGAGGTAAAGAAGAAACCAAGAGGGAGGGTGATCAATTGCGAGAAGATAATATCACTTGGCTTTTTCGAGTATCGTGCAAAATCAGGCTGATTGACAATGAGAGCGGCCATATTTCCAAAGCAAGAGATGATAGATGCTATAATTCCCCATGCCATATCGTCATTGGAAGTAAATGTCGATGGTTGTTCTACCATAGGACCCAAACCATGAACATTGACAACAGCCCAGACAAATAATGCAATGGCAGCAATAGGTACTAGGATGGACTTCAATGTAAACAAGTGACGAATTTTTTCCACTGGAAACCAAATAGCCACACAGGAGAAGAGAGAGAAAAGAAAGAACCCGAGAAAGTCCTTGGTTGTAATACCCGCCGATTCAGGAAGCGAATTGGGAAGATTATCAATACTTGGGGCAATGGCTCGAAGCATTTGATACACACATTGACCTCCTAATTGCCAAAATAAAGGTATGATCAATATACAATCTTATTTGTTGATATTTTAATGATTTCTAGTAGCAATTCCTTACCAATTGAAGCTTGAACACCATACCATATAACGCCAAGAAGAATACGATTGAGGATTGGAATCAATGCACCATACATGCCGAATGACGACCGGGTAAAAACAGAAAACCCTATATGATATATTGCACCCACTCGACCATTTGTAACCAGAACAACAGCAGACAATCCATAACCAATAGCGACAACTACAAGTGCTTGCCACCACGAGCATCCAAGAGCAATGAAAGACCCACCAATCATAAATGTATTCACATTCAAACAGTCAGAAATCCAAAAAGCAACGTAATTCCAGGCCCCCCAAGTTCGCCGTTCTAATTGAAAAAAGTGATGATAATCAATATTATAAATTCCATTGTAATAACGCTGATGTTTTTAAAGTTACCAGGAGGAATAGGTGCCAGATCACGATTAATCCAGTTACTTTGTGTGCTGATATCATTATCTTGAGGAACTTCAAGTTTTTTCAAAAACTTTTTCAGTCTTTCTTTGTCAATTATACCCATGTTGAATAAATAAATAAATATAATATCTATATATAAATATCTATACAAAAGCTTTTTTTGATTTTGGAAATATAAATTATGAAATATAAAAAATTCAGAAAAGAGTTAAAAGAAGGTGTCGGAATTTTCAGATCGGTTCCTTTTTATCTTTTTCTGAGTTTGAAACTGTACCAAGAAATGTTATCGCTCAGAGTTTTAGATCATAATAATATCGTGTATATTTGATTTAGCGACATGATTTGGTACATACATTGGAACTTTTTCCGGACGTTAGACCGTGAGTATTTTGACATGTCTCTGGTTTTAGTTTACTGTTTATCACTATTAAAGTTACCAACATTTATATCTTTCTTTTTTTTCATAAGAACAATAACTTCTTTTTTTTTTTTTGTTTTTTTTTTTTTGTTTTCTTGTCAATCGATGTTATCAGTTTATTGATAACATATCATTTTTATCTCTCCATTTCGACCTATTATCACTGAGTTAAGATGTATAAGGAAGATAGGAGTTTGAAAAAAGATAAAAAGTTATCAGTCATTGTGTAACCAGATCATAGTATTCAGGTGATATCATATTAAACTTTTGAAATGCTTGGGAAAGATACGTATAATTTTGTGTTTTGACGCCCAATAAAAAATTGAGATAGACCCTATAATTGATAAATTGACAGCGTGATAATGATCTTGGCAAAAAACGGGTGATGACTTTAAACAAAAAAGACAATAACCATAAATTCTAAATTCAAATAGGTAAATAATGACAGTTTTTTATTTCGATATTCAAATAGCGTCAAACAAGTCGCAAAAAAAAAGTACTACAATACAATAATAATAAAAATAAAATAAAATAAAACTAGACTAAAACTACTTATTTTGAATGACGACCATAAGCCTTCAAGATTCCATCGTTCGGTACCGAGACTTCATCTGGGCGAGCAGGCAAAGGAGTATACATACCTTGAGGGCTTGTTCGTAAATTCGACAACAAGAGACCCACCATAGCCATTACTCCAGAAGATACCGCATCAATCACAGGTACGCCCAGGGTTTGTTCAATGGCTTGGTTCATTTGAGACATACCAGCACATCCCAACAAGATCACTTCAGCACCATCATGGCTCACCGCCTCCTGACTTGCCTTCATGAGTTTATCCAAGACTTGTTGTTTTGATAAAGTCACCGTATCCAAAGCTGTCATGTCAGAGGATCGTACACTAGCACAACGTTCCATGGATCCCAAAATTGTTTGCACTCCTTCTTCCAATAAGGGCTTCCAATGATTCGAATCAGTCACAATGGAGAACTTGGCACCAAGAGGTAAAGATTGCATCACAGCAGATTCCATAATATGCATCACTGGTTTATTTGTTGCTTCCCGTAAGGCTTTGACTGAAGCATGATTTGAAAAACAAGCCACCAATACACCATCATAAGCATCCAATAATGACATCACCTTGTCCACTGTCCAATATGCCGAGACCACCTCATCAAAAGATCCTTCAACTGAAGCCACACCTTGATCAGCACATACTGTTGTAGCCTCCACAATACCACCTAATAATCCAAGTGATTGATTCACGGAGGCTTGAATCACCGCTGTCATTTCTTTGCTTGTGTTAGGATTGATCACTAATAATCGTTTAGCCGCCGTCATCGATGATATATTTGGAAGGTCCCTTGAAGTACACTAGAATGAAGAATAAAAAAAAAAAAAAAAAGAAAGAGAAAGGGAGTTAAAATGAGTAACTGACTTTTTATCCCTATTTTTTTTTGTGAAACTTAGATCCTTTCATACCCAGTACACCCTATGCCTGACACCCACGCCCACGGCCCCCCAACCCCTTACTTGGGTTCATTCTTCGAGCAAAGTTCATTTGTGAATCGAAAGGTGTCCATATTGTTGTTTATTTGAATGAAGTACTTTACTTAACTTGAGATGTGCTTGTTTTCTCTTCCAAATGTGAAGTTGACAGGATCGAAAGAAGAAAAAAAAAAAAAAAAGAAAAGGAAAAACGCATATTGGCGAAAAATTCAATGTCGGAATTTAAAAGGTCAAACAAGGAACTGCGTTTAGAGGAGTAAATTTGTTTATACCAGTGGGGCTAAATTTAGATGAATGTATAACGTTCAATGAATGAATTGTGTTTCGTATATGACATTGTAAAGGATCAGCGTGTTCAAACAAATAATGAACGACTGAACCTTACAGCCTCCTCACCCTAAGCAATGTATTTTCTTTTTTTTCCTTTGTGTGTCCTTGATGGGGATACGATAATAATGCAAAATTATTCACCAAATTATTATTATATATATATGTACAGTATATATATATATATATATATATATTAGCGAGTCATATATTCTTTGGTCTAGGTGAAAAAAAATCGAAAAGTCGTTGCAACGAGGAATTGGGAGTAAAAAGGGGGAGAGTGGCATGGCCAGCAAGGTAAAGCAGCGGCATTTAAATCATATTCTTTTAGTAAATGGAAATTATATTTTGTCTCTTTTTTTTTCTTTTTATCCATATTTTTCAATCTTGCAAAAAACGTATTCTCAATAAAAAAATAAAACTAAAACAAAGACAGTGTGCTTCAATAACACTCTTTGCTATATATTGTGGTTAATGAAATGGAACGTTTACAATTGAAAGCAGCAAGACTTGAAACCCTTTGGTCCTGCCTGGGAACCTGCGTGGATCCCGTCAGTGTTGGTGACAAGTTGAAAGTATGCCCTTCTACTGCAATATCGAAACAAATAGAACAAAAAAATAGTTGCAGTGCTTACTTTTTACTTTTATTGTAGTACGTTTTATTTGAGTTGGACAAGGTGATTGAACATGAAGAATGGAGGAAACAAGTGCTTTCAGCAGATATCGAAGATATCATGGTAAGTTACTGATAGATAATAAAACCTGTTTGCTACTTGCTGATATAATTATCATAGGCAGACATTGAATGCGGATGTCAAATACTTGGTATATCCATGGAAAGTTTGCTCTCTTCAAATATGGATCAAGCTGAAATGATAGGAAATCATGAGTGGGAGTTTTTTACTTCCAAATGTGTAATGGCACCAACATCAGAACGCAAAAATACCCTCACTATGTTGAACAACAAACTGGCAAATGTAAGTATGCACGACAAGACAGGAAGTGAACTTTTAAGTGAAAAAGTCAATTCCCAATAGGATAATAGCCCTTCTCCTCTCGCGCTTCCCCTTTTTCTCCATCCCCTTATTATTATTCACATTTTTCATTCTTCTTTTTAGGAAATACGACAAAGGCGATTACATATCAAGGAATGGCTAGCGGATATCGACGCTTTATGCCTGGAACTGGGGTTACCTTATCCATTTGATTCGTACAGCTCTTACCATGATAATTTATGTTGGGCTACAGTGCAGAAGGTATAATAACTCCAGATCACTTACTACCATCACGCAAATGACTAATACTCTTTGTTATTGTTTTTTTTAATAGATTAGTTGTACTTTACGTGACCTTACTCAAAAGCAGGTAAGATTATTTTCCTTTTCCGGAAAAAGGAATACAAAAACATTTACTAAAATTTGATTTACATTTATTTTATATAGACAACAAACAAAGGTCGATTTGAGCAACTTGTCCATTCTATTCATTATTACCAAACTGTACTAGGTGAATCGATCAACAATGATTCCGCAATCGACATTGCATTACACAAGCTATGCAACAACGTTACATTAAATTCACCATTTGACATGTACCAGCATCCAAAAAACGACAGCGAATGCACCAACAATGATCACTGTAATGTATTGTACTATCGACACCCTCTTCCTTTTCCATTGTCGTTACAAGATGACTTTATGGCAACCTTACAAACTAAAGTACATGATCTTCAGGCGTTATACGACACCCGTATGGCATTATTCAATCTTCTCAGCAACAATATTGCAACACTGTGGAATGAACTCAAGGTGCCTGAAGAAAAACAATGTACAATATTTGCATCTTTGCATAAAGATGATTTAAACAAGGTAAGCAAGGAGACATGGTAGGAGTACGGATGAGAAGGGGAAACTAAAGAACCAAAAAGAAAAATCAAAAAGGGGAACTAAAGGAAGGGAAGGAGAGGTCGAAAGGAAGGGGAGCATATGAAGACTCAAAGCTGTAGGGATGGGACTTTGAACTTGGCATTTATCACTAACCTAACGTTTTCCTGTCATCATTGTAGCTACAACAAAACTTTGACGAAATGAAGACGATTGTGCGGACTATGACTGATGAATACATTGATACGGTATGAAAGTACATTACAAATGATGAAAAAAATGTACCATAGAGCAGAAAACGCTCACATCTTTTTTTTTTTTTTTTCAGATCCGAGACGACTTGACGCGACTTTGGGATGCCTGTCTACTTACTCAAATCGAACGTGATGAATTCCTGTCCTCTCTTTATCATAAAGGTATTATCTACTATTATTATTCACTAATCTAAAATAATACTTATTAGCTTCATTTTATTTTGCTGTTATTATTAGCGAACACAATGGATACTGTACACCTGATCATCGACAAACATATGAACTACTTGGAACATATCCAGTCATCAAGCTATATTGTTTCTACTATTATGAAAGAAAGGAAAGAATTGATTCAGGTAAATCATTCATATATTATTATCTGAAACCATACATGTACACAATATAACTATTATGATACCATTCTTTAGAAAATGATTCGTTTTGAAACATCTGCCTCTGATCCAAAGCGACTGTTCCAAGCATCTTTTCAACTGATGGAGGAAGAACGCTGGCGGAAAACATGTTTCCCTACTCTGTTGCAACTGGATGATGCCCTCATAAAGGCAGTGCAAGAATTTGAATCCATATCTGACAAGTACTTCATGGTCGGAAATACGCGCTACTTGGATATGCTGAGGGATGAAATTGCAGACAGAACGACCAATCAAACCTTCTTTGGATTTTTGAATACAGAACACAACCATGACCGATTAATACGAAGCAAATCTCGACCCAGTGCACTGTCTTTCAATACTCCGCCTGGAAGTAGTATCAAAAGAGCACCGAAAACGCCATCGTCGCTATCTGAATCACCTACTCAAGATGCGCCTCCAACAAACGACATACAGCCTCAAACTCGACACGGCAGTAAACGACGTCCATCACCTGTCAGTAACAAATCAACCAATACAAAAGACGCTAGCATCATTTCTATTGACACATCATCGCCACTCCTTCCATCATCATCCACATCTTCGAAACGAATGCAAACATCACCTTCACTATCAACAAGACCAAAAAAAATTCATGACATCAAAAAGCGACTCAGCAACCAATCTATATCAACACAACAAATAACGATAATACCACAGCAATACAAATCGAAATCATATCCAGTATCAAGCAGCAATAAGGACACAATTGAAAAAGATAGCAGCATTCCAACACAGCTCTCTTTAGGTAACAACAAAAAACGACAGCCCATATTATCAGACGGTGTGATTGAACAACGATCACATCAGCCGCCGCCAGTTTCACCCGTGTCGTTGTCCCTTCCACGATCCAAAGCATCCCAAATTCCTATTCGTGCACATATATCCTCCAATCGGTCACCTTCATCGCTTACCACCACTGCCGAACAGCAACAGCATCAGCAACAGCAACGACAACAAGAACACCAGCAACAACTAACCGTCCAATGTGTCTAGTTTCCTCTCGTGCTCCCTCCTCTCTTTTGTCCTTCCGTCTGTGTTTTTTTTTATTCCTCATTGTACACTAGTATAGCTGTTAGTATATCATTTATACCCTCTTTTGTCTTTTTACCCTTTTATATATATCTCAATATGCAATAATAAAAAAATCGAATTTGTGGTTCTCCCTCATCTGACATGACTATTTTGCAGCAGATCGTCTCCTAAAAAAAGACGACAAGAGGCGTCCTTTTCTTTGGTAGGTCGGATTAGGGAGTTGATTGACGATCACTATTTCATCCTGTGCGATGGTGGAATATAGGGACTTACATCAGAAGGTAAGATTTAAGAAAAAGTAAAAATATCTATTATACAATACTCACTTCTACCGTATTCTTTTTTTTTTTTTTACATGCACGATTTGTCCTATAATGTCATGCACTACTATTGATACGTAATGCTATATGGTTCCTGATCAGTTTTCTACTTTATTATTACTACACTTCCCCTATTTTTTATTTATCCCATCACATCCCATTATATCCGCTATTCGTTATATGAGATTTACTGTGGTTTCTCGCACCAATCATATTTAATCTCCGTCACGGTACATTATCGAAAATAAAAACTGTTTCTTTATTTTATACCCGACACTCTCATCAGCAACAATGGATATGATAAAAACCGTACAGCACTATGTAGAGAAGATGATTGATGATGTTCCAGGTATGAAAACTCTTTTATTGGATATCGAAACAGTAAGTCAAACCACTGAGGAGTAGCAGAACGAAACTCCCACAGCAACCTATCTCACTTTATGGCCATTCAATTTTTTTTTTTTGAAGACACCTATTGTATCTCTAGTCACCACTCAGTCTACTCTCCTAACTAAAGAATGCTATCTTATTGATCGTATCGACAATCGTCAAAGGGACAAGATGAAACACTTGAAATGTATATGCTTTATTCGACCTACCGGAGAAAGCATTCGGTACCTTGTTGAAGAACTACGCGATCCTGCCTATGGTGACTATTATCTTTGTAGGTTATTTTTTGTTATTATTATTTACCGCAATTTGGTTAACAATGCTAATATTATTAATATTACTGTCATTTAGTTTTCAGCAATACTGTAGCGAAAGCTGACCTTGAACGGTTGGCCGAAGTGGATGAACACGAAGTGGTCCGTGAAGTACAGGTAAAGTCTCATATAGAGGATATAAACGTCGATGGGATAGATATATGATAGACTCAATACTTCCTACTACTCGTTTTGTCGTAGGAATATTTCGGTGATTACCTGGCTATCAACTCTGACTTGTATTCATTTGGAATGTCACCCTACCACTTACTGGGAAACGATACTTCGAAATGGGATGCCACGGCTTTTGAGCGATGCATTCGAGGTATTAGCTCAGTCCTTCTCAGTCTGAAAAAGAAACCAATCATTCGATATGAACATGCAAGCCCCATGGCAAAGCAATTGGCCAACGAATTACAGGTAAACAAATCATATCCTTCTTAAAATAGGCCAAGCTCTAATTTCCCTTTTTTTTTTTCTTCCCAACCTAGCGTCACATCCAGCAAGAAGGCCAATTGTTCGACTTTCGGCGCCCTGATACCCCGCCCATCTTATTAGTCCTAGATCGTCGCAATGACCCTGTTACCCCTCTTCTTACACAATGGACTTACCAGGCAATGGTACATGAACTGATTGGAATTCATCACGGGCGTGTAGATATGTCTAATGTGCCTGATATTCGGAATGAACTCAAGGTAAGTAAAAATCCACGCACACATATACATTGTCGTCATTTTCTATCACTCATTTCTCTGCGTTTTTTTTTTTTTTTTTTTTTTTTTTTTTTCTTCGGTTTAGGAAATTGCTCTTTCCCCTGACCAGGATCCCTTTTTCAAAAAATCCATGTATTGGAACCTGGGTGATCTTGGGGCAAACATCAAGAAATACGTGGACGAATACCAAACCAAGACAAAATCCAACATGAATATTGAATCAATTGCCGATATGAAACGATTTGTGGAGGAATATCCTGAATTTCGGAAACTCTCTGGGAACGTCTCGAAACATGTGGCCTTGGTGAGCGAACTTAGTCGAAGGGTGGCGAAGGATCATTTGTTGGAACTGAGTGAACTAGAACAAGGTTTGGCTTGCAATGAGAATCACAACTCTGATTTGAAGGTATCTTCCCCCGCCCCTTCCCTCAGATAACAGCGAACTAGCATGATCCAATCATCTTACATTCGTTTTTTTTTTTTTTTATCTTTATTAGAGCATACGACAAATGATCGAAAACCAAGCCATTTCCGACATGGCGAAAGTTCGACTAGTCCTTCTTTATGCGTTGCGATATGAAAGAATGCCAAATAATGCAATCAAGTCTCTTGTTGATCTTTTGGATAACGTAGGCGTCAGTGAAAAATACAGTGCGGTGAGTGCAAATAGTTCTAGTAGGACAATGATGATGATGATGATGATAATAATAATGATCATATTATACTAATTTGCATCATTTTGTTCTTTTGACTAGCTGGTACCTGCCATCCTTTTATATGCTGGCTATCAACAAAGACAAGATGATATATTCTCGAATCAAACATTTTTATCAAGGGGAAAAAGCGCATTAAAAGGCCTAAAGGGGGTCGAAAACGTATACACTCAACACACACCGGTTTTGGGTGAAACATTGGACTTATTGATCAAGGCTCGATTAAAGGATACGGACTATCCCTTTGCAAATGGAACATATCAACAGCAAAGAGAAAGGTAGGCTCATAGAGAAAATAATCGTATTAAAGAGGGATCTGTGCTGTGACTGATTTGCTGTTTTTTTAGGCCACAAGACATTATTCTATTTATGATTGGCGGGACAACATTTGAAGAAGCAAGATACGTGGCTCAATTGAATGCAACTGTACCAGGTGTTCGAATTGTACTTGGAGGTACCTGTGTACATAATTCAACAAGGTAAAAATTAAAATGATAATGGAAACTAGAATTTATGAATCCGAATCGAAAAATGATTTCACGTCTCAGTACTAATTTTTTTTGGTTTTAATTATAGTTTTATGCAACAAGTGGAGCAAGTTGGAAAAGTTATATAAATTAGATTATCTACCCTCTTCCACTTCATCATAGATATATTGCTGTAGCTTTATATATATTTGTATTACTTTATGATTATCTTCCTATTATCGCTTGCATAACCAAATAAAATCGATTTTTATTCTTTTCACTCGATCAGCGTGGTCGGCATTTCATTGTCCATATTCCTCCCCATTTCTTCCTCCATCCTCGTTTTTTATTTCCCCTGATTCAAGTTAGTATATAAATCTTTTGACTAGATTGAAGAAAACATCGTTTACTATAGTAATTTAGGTCTAAAAAATAAATTCAGGCGACCATAAAATAATATTGAAATAAACGCTCTGGCGCTCCGCTGGAGCTTTTGGAAATCTTTCGATTTACTGGGTGTCACAGTTTTTTTATTAAAGTGTGGGTTTCGATGGGATAGGATTGAAGCCTCCGCCATTTCGCACTTCGGTGGGCAGCCCCTTGGGGCCCAAGCTCAGCGCGTCGTCAATGGTTTTTTTTTTTCCGTGCTAAAAAAAAAAACAAAAAAAAAAAAGGAAGGGATTAGGGCCTCCGCCATTGGTGGGCAGCCCCTTGGTGCCCAACCGTCGTGCTCAGCGCGTCGTCAACGGGTTTTTTGTGTGCTGAAATAATAGCTTACTTGAAATGCGTTGGAGAGATTAGAGATTGATTATGTAGGGGTTGCAACTGCCTACCCACTGGAAGATAAAATGAATTATGCACTATGGTAATTATGGCGATTGCCCCTTCCCTGATTTTTTGACATAAAAAAAAAAAAAAAGGCTGGTTGATTCAGGTTCCGCATTTTGCTTTCTATTTTTTTTACCCCCATTTTTTTTTCCTCTCTTTTTTTTTCTTTTTTATTTTTTTCCTTCATGATAGTCTGAAGGATTTGATGGCAAGGCTCATTGGGGGTGCTGGTGATCTAGGATTAATGTTCGAACTTGAATTAGGGGCGCTTTAAAAAACGCAAAACAAACATCATGGGGAAACGCTTTCATTTTGGATGTAGCATTTGGGAACGTCAGTAGATTAGCATCATGGAATCGTCATTAGTTTAGTAATAGTTTGTCATCGTTTGTATCTACGTTTGAATAAATACGTTCTTTTTTTTTAATTAGTTTCGCTGTTGTACGTTTACGTGATGAATTTCATCGAATGTGTATTACATATGCATAGAAAAAAAAAGTGTGTCTACAGTATATATATATATGAAAAAGGAACGGATTGGGTATTATGGAGACTGATTCCACCAACTCTATAAGTTTGTACGTAGAAAAGAAAATAGTGAGGCATTCGTGTAAAAAAACAGCTATTACAGTGTATTTTGTTGTGGTGGGATATATCAAAGAGCAAAGTTGAGAATACTGTAGTATTAATTATGTAGCTACTGGGTGGCAGGGCATTTCTGAAGTGTGGGTTTTGATGGGATGGGATGGAAGACTCTGTGATTTGGCACTGTGGGTGGGCAGTGATTGAGAAAAAAATGATGGACGGTTCCTATGGTGGGCAGAGCGTAGGGCTCTTAATTTGGTCCCGTCCCGATTATGGTATTGAGAAAAAGTCCTCAATACCTGGTACCGATCAGTACCAATACCTATTAATGGTATTGTTTCGCTAAGGTTTTGGTATTTTTAATCCCGCTAAGAGGTATTGATCAATACCAATACCTACTGATGGTACCATCCCGGTAAGGAATTGGTATTGCTAATCCCGCTAACATGGTATTTTTCAATACCAATACTCCTCATTTAGGTATTGTTAAGGGTCCTCCTGATGATGAACATTCGTTTACATAGCTTTGTTATTCCTCCTGCGCGTAGCTTACTTGAAACAATCCCCTCTTTATATTTTAGACTGTTTTATTTTTTTTTACATACTCGAAATAAATTAGACATTATTATTTATACAGTATTGTTATATTATTAAATGGAATAGGTCTTGTTATCAAGTTTTGTGAAACTTTTGGATCATTCTTTATTTCTATTCAAATGTATTGTCTTATTTATACTGATGTGATGGTATGTGGGCATGTAAAATTAGGGGTGACGAATATGATAGGAATTCGTGTAGTGGGCATTCGGGATCTGAATTACGTATTATTGAATGATCCCATGTGCATGAACGAAGGTATAGGGATAAGTGTAGGGTTAAATATGAATGTATATATATGAGAAAATGTATAGTAGATGGAATGATAGGTGAATGTGTTGGTATCCAACATTAACCACATCTTTAATAAAATGATGATTGATTCACATCAAATAAAAGTAATCAATATTCTCATTTTATTTTCGACTTTCTATTTTTTTTATTTCATAACAGAATAACCATTAACCCGAGTTACTTTCTACCAAAAAACCCAATAGTATATATCCTGTTTTACCACTAATCCATGCATATATTTAACTATCTTGTGAAATGGCAATCTATATCATTTTATTAAGAAGAACAACCTTTAAAAATCAATTACTAAAATTAGAAATACCATTCAGGCCTTTAACTTCCGTCCATTAAAATCTTCTAATATTGTTAGTCCATGCAAGAACGTGTACCAAACAAATATAACCATCTACTTCACTACATCGAAGATACCTCTAATAAGTTTGATAAATATTTAAAAATTCCAAGAAATGCAAGATTTACAATCATAAACTTAATGAAATTTCAGTCAAGCCAAAACGAAGGAAGGAACAGCTAAAACTAAAATAACCATTACACAGGCTTCGGAGCTTAAAGCGGGTTAAAAACTTTGGACTCCGCTCGCGCTGCCCTCTGGCTCCTTTGGGCAAAAGCGCGGCTACGCCGCGCCTCTCCCGGCGCTTTTTTAGCGGATTTCCATGTTTTTTTAGCGGTATGGCGGGGTATTTCTGTGTGTGTATGGGGATATTGGATGGGGGAAAAAAAAAAATGATATGAGTAGAAGGAGTATGTGACTAGAAAGCGGATCCAAGCAAACGTGGATGTCCAAGTGTCGTATTCCTGGTTCCTGATTAGTAATATTTATGTCAAAATATCTATACCATCATTATTTGTCATCATCCACACATATCAGGTACGCGGCTACTCATCGCGTCCCAACAATTGTACCTTGTCACTACCCAGCATATCCTTACACTGGCTATGTTTCACTTGGTCTACAATCAAGATCAAAGGTTACTCATCTATCTATTCCATAATACACTATTTTATTCCCTCATCTCGAACTCTACCAATAACCCATTATCATCTACAATCATTTATCATCATAGAAATTTATTATTACAACATCCGCTTCTCTAGCTTTTACTATAAAAACCCACTGTCATTTTTATTCAATAAAAAACCATATCAATTGTATCACTTATTTACTCTTGTCTTTATTTACAAACATTTCACCAAGTATGTGTGTGGTTGAATGGTGGGCAATAATGTAGAGGCGGTTATTATGGCTGTAGGCTTTAGCTGTGAGCTTATAGGCGTAAACTTTAGAGCATTGTGCAATTAATTGTATGAGAGATGGATGGTTGGTTTGGTGGCAAAAAATGATTGTATAATATTTCTAAAGATGCATGGAAAATTTGAAGTTGAACGGTTTCGTAGTTCGTTTTATATAAATCGAAGAAGAGTATATTGCAGGTTAATTGGATTTTGCAGGCTGTAAAGCCAGATGGGTGTGAATTCAACCGCCGCCGCCGGCAGCCTGGATTGTTGATCGAGAAAAAAAAAATGGGAGCGCAAATCCAAAAAAAAAAAAAAAAAAAAAAGACAAGTCAACGGGAATGAGCCAACATCTGTTCACTGTTTTTGGCTCATTGTGGACCTGGTGGCTTTGGCTTTCTGTTTAGAAATAGTTTAGAAGGATTTTAGAAAAGGGATTTGAAGAAGCATGGGGAAACCCTTTCATTTTGATTCGAGAATCTTGGGGAAATGTCTTGATTAGCTTAGTACATGTGTATATCTCTTTTCTTCAATAAAACATATCTCTGCTACATTAAGCCTTGTCTTTGTTTGAAATAAATGATTGTTTAAGCTTCATTAAAAGTTTGGAGATCGCCATTTATAGAGATCCCTTTTAGAAATCCCTTTTTTATCGTACATCGTACATCGTTCCTTCTTCTACACCATTCATCTAGATTCGCACCTCTCTCAGATACTATTAGCGGCCCCCCTATTTTTACATCTTCTTTCCTTTTAGTATAGTATTGACTACGTATCATTATTCAATAAAAGCTTTTTTATTTTGCAATGAACAATGGAATGGCAAAGCTATTCTACTGTGACAGGCTATTGTACATACTATTCTATTGCGGTAGACTATTCTACATACTATTCTATTGCGGTAGACTATTCTGCATATTATTCTTTTATTGGTTTGGAAAGCCTATAGCGATATTACTACCTTTGAAGGTTCCTTTCCCCCACAAACATTTAAACACCGCACGCATACTGAGCCTTTTTTTTTTCTCTCCCTCTTTTCTCTCTCTCTTTTGTAATTCATTGCCTGGCGAGTTTTCATTTTTGATGGTGGGCTTACTGTATGTACCTGACTTTTTGCTACTTGGCTCCCTCCCCCGGTGTTATTTTATTGAACAAGATGCTATACCTTTTGGAATGTAAGACACAATACGATATGAATAGAAAACGACGACTTTGTTGAAAAACTGAGTGTTACTGACTGTCTATCCTTTTTTCTTTTTCTAGATTGTCGGCGGTGTTACTGTGTCTGACTTTTTGCTACTTGGCTCGCAGGCGCTTTTTAATCAACAAGATCCTACACTTTTTGGAATGTAAGACACAACATGACTGAAAAGGCGACTATGTTGAAAGTGGAGTTTACCAATAATCTTTCTCTCTCTCTCTCTCTCTCTCTCTCTCTCTCTCTCTTTTCCTTTTTATTCATTGTTTGGCGAGTTTTCAGAAACGACGGCTATGTTGGAACTGGAAACATATTGAATGAATTTATCTTTCTGTCGCTCATTTTGAGCCAGGTTTTGTCTATACGGCGAATCGTAAGCTGCCAGGCTGCTCGCTTCAACCATTCCTTGGTCTATGTTGTTTACTTGCCGTGATTTGTTATATTCCACAATGATTTAATTGAAACGTATGTATTCCTCCGGCGGCAATCTCAACAATCTGCGAACACCGCACTGCATTGATTTCTTTTTTTTTTTTTTTTCTAGAACATCAACTTCAATGGTGCAATGCATGGCCTTGGATTAATGGTTAGAACTTGAATCAGGGACATTTTGAAAATTGCAATACAATATAATCGGTAAACTCTTTCAGCTTGGACCTGTGATTTTGGACCACCATTAGTCTTGGAATTTGAATAGGGACATTGTGAAAAATGCAGTACAAATGTCATGGATAAATCCTTTCATTTAGGAGCTGTGATTTTGGGCCTCCATTAGATTAGTCTCCGAACTGCCATTAGTTTAGAATAATGTCAGTTGCCGTAGTTTATTTACTTCTAAATAAAATTTTTGTCTCTTTTTATCATCGTCTATTCATCATACGCTTCCTTATCGTACGTTTACAAATTTTGTACTGATCATGCATGTGAGTAGGACATAAATGCCGTCATATGGGTATGTATGTGTATATATATGTAAAAGAAATAGGAACGGTATGACAGACGACACAAAAAAAAAAAAAAAAAAAAAAAAAAACCAGCATTTACTCTCATTTCATTTCGGAACAATGATCTCATATTGTGAATGCTGGAAAAATACTTCCATAAATAACAGTATCTATACTTATAAAGCCGGCGCCGTAATACCACATTCTTTCTGTGTGAGCACAATATTAATATGGTGTCATACAGGAGGGATGCTTTGGATTGTTACGTCAAAATTCAATAATGATAGCGGACACATAGAGGAATGGTACAGTAAATACATGACATATACTGCCGTAAAATGCAGTAATCTTTTTATTTTGCCGGAAATATGGAAAATGCGGAGCCCAAAGCAGACGTACACACACACACACACAGCGCAAAGTACACGCATACAATCATGACATATGAAAAATCGCTACACCTAGATAATTATCAAACATAGACAAAGAGCAATAGACATCTGCAATCATAATCTGTTGAAGCACATGTAAGTCAAATATATGTTTATTAAGATTGTTTATTGATGAGCAGTAAAAATAAATTCAAGAGGAAAATTAAGAAGCAAAGAGTTGGGGATTCAAAGAAGACTATCCTATTCCAAGATCTGGACAATAGCATCATGATGCCACAAGGAAGCTATCAAAGAACAAAAGGGGAAAAAAAATTAAAATTAGTATATGACGAATGTAGTATTTTGAGAACCTTGTTTTTTATTTCCTACCTAGGTCTTTTGCTGTGCGTCCCAGTTTATCTGCTCTTGTTGAATTGGCATTCATTTTCAAGAGGTACACCACACAATCCAAATGGCCATGTTTCGCCGCATAGCAAAGAGGCGTCCAAGCGTCCCAGGTATCGGGGATATCCAAAAGCGGACCGAGTGCTGACCACTGCCCCAAGCATTCCAACATCGCTAGATTTCCCACCATTGCCGCTTGATGCCACACATTTCTACCCAAAGCATCGTGTCTGGTTGGATCCGCGCCATACGTATCAATAAGCGATACCACCAGATCGGTTTGATTCGCCACCACCGCATCTTCCAGTATCGTTCGTCCTGACTTATCCTCATGCGATATTATCCATTTCACTTGTGTTTCCAATGCCTGTGATAATAATGATTGAGCCAACGGACCCCCTGTTGCCATTGCCGCCGCCATTTGTACTGGTAGTCGACCCGAGTTGGTGGTGACAAACATACTGTCGGGATACTGAGATGCCAAATATGTCGCCACCTTGGCATGACCTACATATCAACAAACATTAGAGAGGTTTTTTCTTTTTGAAAAAATAGTGAGGACGAGTCCACCTACCTTCTTGGACCGCCATATGCAGAGGTGTCCGACCATCCTTGCTCGTCAAATGTAAAAGTGCTCCATGTTCCACAAGATACTGGACAATATCCAAATTACCTTTCAAAGCAGCTATCATCACTGGTGTCCAGTCGCCTCGTTTCATTGCATTGGGATCCACATGACACACGTCTATTAAATATTGTACACAGGAGAGATCATCAATGGCTTCATGAATTGCTTGTCGGCCTAGGAATATTAAAGAAGCTTAGATTAGTGTCGCATTCAAAGTACCCATATCGTTCACTTTCACTTACCATGCTCGTTTGTCGTCCCCATGTTGACACTGTATTGGTGTAATAGATGTAATAAAGGCAAAGCATGAGCACGAGCAGCAAAGTGGCCTAGTGTGTCACCATGTTGGTCTTGACTGTTTAGTTCCAGTGTGGTAGGTGAGATTGATTCGAAGAATGACTGGATAATGCCTGTATTATCTACTCCCAGTTTCAAAACATGATGTATCAAAGTTTTTTCTGTTGTCATTTTGTCTTCGGAAAAATAGTCACTCTAACATCGTTGCAATAAATAGAGTCGAAGAAAAAAAGAAAAAAATATAGGTTCTCCGTAAAAAAAAAAAAATGAAGGAATTCCTTGATCGGTGTTTCAAAAATCATTCGTTCATACATATACTTTATTCTCCCCAGCGATTACTTACCATCATTCTACTGTTGCTCCACTTAGTCCTCAGTATTTTGTGAACTACGTGATGAAGACTTTTGCAAAGTTTTGTCATAGTAATTCTATAAGGTAAACACAAGACTGACCCAAGGAAGAGGAAATCATTCAAACTTAAAAGGCCTGCTCGGTTTTATTTTTTATCGATGGCTTTTCCGAATTTGGGCTTAATGGGGCAGGAGCCGACAATTACTTGGATGCAAACGCTGTATCGGCGGCCGATTGACAGCATGGCATTGTAAAGATGGCTTTTTTTTTTTTTGGCCTATACTTAGATCGGAAAGGAGATGGTGCTGATGCAGAACGTATGTGTGCTTGATTGACATCAATCTACTTCCTAAGGCGCTAACTAATATTTCTTATTAATTATGGTTTCTAGGTTGCTCACAAATTGAAAAAAAGGGGGAATTCCTCCCGTTGTTTTGTTGACTGGATTTGTCGGATTTACTGGTGGTGATTGGTGGATTAGTTATGTAGTCCGTAAATAAGGATTTGCTTTTCAAAAATAAAATGCATTCATTTTATCGTATCATTGCTGTCATATCTCTTTTCTTTTCTTTTTCTGTGTATGATGTAGATGTGCGGGGGGCCACGGATGATTTGAATGAATGACTAAATCAAAAAAAAAAAAAAAAAAAAAACCTTTCATTGAGTGAAACTCCTTTCGCTTCTAAGTGGGATGATGCTAAAAAGAATACTCTCATGTAAACAACTCGACCCCTTGGTGGCTAACATTAGATATTCATGGACTCCTTTTTCTCCTATCAGAAGCAGTATAATTACTATAATGTATCAATAAAAAGGAAAATGTCGGGCTTTAAACACCCTTCGCACTCAGTGCTGTAAAGACACAGGCATTGATTTACCTTGGCCATGTCTGTTTTGATGATACAGTAATATAGGCAATTAACATCCATCATTGTAAAACAAACAAAAACAAAAAAGCAAATAATGTGTAATCCCTTTCTATAAACAAATCATTATCATATGTTAAGTACTGGCTAAATTCGCTGAAGTGGATATGTGCATTTCCCTCTTCGGCTTTATGTGTGACACGGTCCATTCCCTTTTCCTTTTTCCTTTTTTAATTTTTGTGGTATTTTTTTTTTGTTCAATGATCTCCCCACAAAAAAAAACATTGTCTCCTCTTCCCTTGTTTGCAATTATGAGATCGAAAACGGAGTTCGAAATATGTCATAAATATGTTTGATCTCTCTTTTTTTTTCTTTCTTTCTTCCTTCTTTCTCTTATACAAAAGTCAAAGACTGGCCCATCATTTGTTTTGTATTTTTCGGAGGAGTATCATCTTTTTCTTGTTGTGTATATTTTCCTATTTCCATCATCCTCTGCGCCGTAAGTATATCTTCAATCTGTCACAAAAATACGCCAGTTTTCTGAGAAAAGTCTAAATCGATTTTTAGCTTTTTATTTTTTAGATTTACTGAAATGTGTCAACAAGAGGCAACAACTGTTTTTGAATACTGGCAACATCATCGACAACAGCTACAAAATGGATTCCAAGATTTAAGTCGATTAGCTTCTGAATCTTCACCACCGCATTTGCCACCACCATTGGCTATTCCAATTACCAGCACTGTCAACGCCATTGCAGACCAGGGACCTCGTGATTACCAATATCAGCAAAGACAACAACCTTCATCAACTGCTTCTGTTTGGGCTTTGGCTCATTCCCCTGTGATTCCTCTTTCCACGCAACAAGATACTACGCTGATAAACCAATCATTTTATAGTGCATTCACTACTCAGCAAAATTTTACCCATCTTAGGCAATCCCCTATAGCTACATCATCCACTACCATTAGTCCTTCAAGCAAACTGGAAACAACAGGGGAGCTAGTGACATATCCTCACCAGCAACAAGATCAGCAAAAGTAAGTGAACAAATTTGTCGGGATTTATGTGCGGATGTCTTTTTTTGGGCGTGCATATTTATGGACATGTGTATATGCAGTGATTCTTGTTCGTTGCATGTGAATGTAAACCATTCTCACAATAGCCAAGAAAGTGCACCGAGGATTGAAATCATTATTTGCTGTATTTACCAACTATTATTATTATTATTTTTATTATTATTTATGTATCTCTTATCACGTCATATCATACCCGTCAGGCGTTCAAGATTCCATACTGTCCTGCAAGGTAAATCACATTAAAAAAAATCATTCGAAACCTCGTTTTGACCTTTTATTTTCCTTCCCTCTGCTTAGCGATGACGGCTGTGACTCAAAAGACCGAACTCTCGTTGACTTATCTGAATAGAAATCAAACATATGGCATTCAACTCGTGGATAAGCTAGGCAATGATGGGCTGATTGAAAGTCAATTTACTATTACCTTCCACGATCCCGCTCATCAAAAGGTCGCGCCAAGTTTTTGGAAATTTTGGATTGGACAACATAATGACCCTGAAAACGCTCGTTCAGTGGACTTGGGTACAGTTTATTCAGATGATCTCCCTCCCCTTCCCCTTTTCCCCATCCACCCAAAAAAAAAAACCTGCTTCTAACTTTATTATTATTTTTTCTTTATTTTAAAAAAAAAAAAAAAAAAAAAAAAAAAAAAAAAGATCCTAGTCAGTCCATTGGTATTTCGAATGTGCGCTATCCTAGTTTTGATCGAATTATTTTCGACTGGCATGGTCGCCATGGTGCCAAATTATTTGTCCGGTTCCACTGTCTCTCAACTGATTTCTCAAGGATCAAGGGTGTCAAAGGAATTCCACTGCGTGCATGTATGTCAAGTCAAATCTCTATGGTTAATCATGATCCATTGTTTCAACGAAATTATGCTGGCTCTTTCCATCCGAACGATATGTATGAAAGTGAAATGAATTATATCGAAAAAAGTTTTTGTAAAGTCAAGCTTTTCCGCGACAAGGTAAAAAAAAAAAAAAAAAATAACCTCCCCCACGGTTCCGGCAACCTCTTTTTTTTTTTTTTTTTTTTTTTTTGTTACCTCTGGAATCAAACCCTTTCTGAATTTATAGGGAGCCGAACGCAAATACAAAGATGATGCCAAACAACTAGGAAAACAGTTTGAAAAGATAGTGCATGGTAAAAAATAAAATAACTTGTTAATTAATATTTTACCAATATTTTCTCTTCTTTTTATTTAGATGGTGATGCAAGAAAGCATCCAATGTGGCTCATGTACAATCAATCAGTACCTTATACGATCTTCAATGAACTTTCTACTGTGGTAAATGAAGCATCTCCGACCACTCTATCCAATGAAAAGACTAGCGACATCAAACAGCCACACCATGCAAAATGCAAACTCAAGCAACAGCAATCAACTATGTCACATTATCAACGTCACCTACATCACTACCATCCATATATCAAACAGTCTACCACTGCCTCGACTTCTTCTTCAATTGAAATATTTACTCCTGCTCCTTTGGCCTCTTCTTCCGGGACGGTCATGGTACCAACACAGCTTTATTCAGGTGGCCGCGCTTCCTCGATACCATCATCGGCATCATTATCACCACCATCTTCAATTCTCGACAATAATAATGGGTGCCCTACGGCTGTACCTAATCAAAAAAAGTGCTCCTCGTTGATGTCCTTGGAAGATCCGGATCGATCCAAAGACATGATCTATCGTAATCAACTGTCGTCTTATGCTTATCATCAATATCGGTTTTCACCTGCTCCATCATCATCCCCAGATTCATATCATTTGACTGACTGAGGGCATTATCATTGAATATGTATTTACCCCACATTCTTTATTTTACTTTCCCTAATTACATGCTAGTTTATTCCCCATCCATTTATCCTTTTGTATTGTGGAAATATATATGTATATGTATATGTAAAAATTATACCAATAAAGACTCATTTTATATTTGACCCCTGTTATGCGTTATTTGTGTTTTTGTGTGTGTGTGCGTCCTTGGCATTTATATATTAGTATTGTTATTATTATTATGACAATTCATACAGCGTAGTTCGATGGATGTTGACCAGGCAATGATGATCAATAAAGGACAGATTAAATTTTAAATACCGTCTTTTTTTTTTTTTTTTTGGTACTTCCACACAAAGCACCGCTCGCTATACGCTTAATACCACCTGAACAACAATTACATATTTGATGGAAGCTGAATTTGAACGTGCTATGACTCAAGAACCTTTACCAATCCATTTCCGACTATTATATAATTGGGCCCAAGGCATCGACCAAGATTCCCTTCTTCAACACAAAATCAGTATGTATGCCGCCTTCGAGGCTACCTTGAATCATATCCCAATTTACCGTCTCATCGATGCTACACTCGCCTCTACCACGACGGGACTGAATCAAGTGAAACAACAATACCATTACCAACATCAACATCAACAACAGTATCAACATTGGGTATCGGCGGGACAGTTATGGAAAGCGTGCGGCCTGACGTTAATAGAAGGACTTTTTTTGTTTGAATTGGCAAGCTCTCAATACCATTTGGACTTTCTGCAATCTTCGTTCCCTTATATTGATATCTGGGTACCCTTGGGTCTGGCGCGATCCATGGCAACGACATTAGGCGTGGCTGATGACCTGGCATGGTTCTTGAACGAGCCTACATTAGGCAGGGTGACCTCATCTGATGATGCCGATCGACAGGAAATGGTGCATAATTGGCGTATTATTGGGATTCCTAATACATCGTATTCAACACGGGCGCTTTTGGATTATACTTTGGTAGCCGGTGAACTTCTTTCCATAAACGACGACGACTACGATGAGCAACAACAGCAAACGACGACGTTGATGACCAGGCACCAATACCAACCTGGCATTGTGATGAAGGATCGCGCGGAAACAGGGCTGGTACGATGGCAGGTGTGGGCATATGAACACTTTTTGACTACGCAGAGGGATCGCCCTTCGCTATTATTTGGGGATGCAGAGACTCATATTCGAAGTGGCGCTGGTGATGGTGGCAGTAGGGGCAGTAGGACCAGCATGCGGAGTAGTGATAGCATTCGTCGACGACGCAACAACAAACGCTATAGTGGAACGCCAATTCGTGGAAAAGAGGAGGAGGATGACGAATATGAAGCTGAAGACGATCCCGTGCCAGTGGCTGCGTTATGGGATGTAGTGCAGGGCCTCTTGTGTGATTTACAATCCTTGGAACGACAACAACAACAACAACATGATGATACCGCTACTTCACAGGACGAATGCAAGCTACTCAAAGCGTCTCGAGTATTTTCGGACAGTATGTTAATTGGGAACATGCCTTTGAAGTCGAGCTTTTTACGGCAATCACCAGCACTGCAGCATATATATCTTTCGGTGATGATGGAAAAACTCTACAATACTATGGATGAACTTTCGCTGACGACAGTGAAACAAAGAAAACAGGGTTTGGATATGCTCTTTACGTCAACACAAGCACCAGCACCACCAATACTACCTCAACAACAGCAGCAGCAACAACAGCAACAACAGCAGCATAAAGGTCCAGCAGCCACATCGACTACCACCAGTATATCAACAACAACACAAAGCGAGCGAACAAATACATCTAAAGGCTATCCTCACCATCAACAACAGAGACAACGACCACGTTCATTTGCAGGTCGATACAACAATAACAACCACTTAACGGCAATGACAACTCCTGCTACCACAAGTCAAATGGATCCTAACATGATGCTGCACGACCGTATGGATCTGCTGGAACAGGAAATGTACCGTGTAAAGAAAAAGGCGAAGCGTAAAATGGACGAAAGTGACTTGAAATGGATGGAGCTCCAACATCAACTTATGACCCTGGATACTTGGAAGCGGAACTTGGAATCAAGGCGAAAAAATGAACGTGCTTGGATGTTTCTGATTATTCTCTTGTTGTCCTTGGTGTTTTGGGTGTTTTCATAGTTAGCTGTAGTATAGTTTTTTTGTTTATAGTTGTACTATTATTATTATTATTATTTATATTATTTATATTATTATTACGTTAACTACACTGTAGCATTCAGGGTACTCAGTCCTTCATGACAGCTACATTGGTCAGGACTTTATTATATTTTGTAGTAATAGAAATATTATATGATATTCGCTTTCACTATTTTTTAATAAATACCATTTTATTTTATCACTCATTTGCATTTTTGCCTTTGCTTGTTTGCCATTGTTATATTTGGGTTTTTGTCTTTATATATATACAGCAGACACCAGCAGTAATGATGTCAACGGGAAAACGAACTTGAGGCATTATTGCCAATAATATCATCATTCAAATGTGTGTCGCTATGTTCTATCTACCAAGGCAGCAGCCTTCTGGTTTCTTTTGTTTTTAGTTGTAAAAAGCTTACTGGAAAAAATCGGGAGCCACCAGAAATGTTTCAAATTCCGCACACCTTTGAATTTTTGCTCTCTTTCTTTCATTCTTTTTTCTTCCCCATTTCAACTTCTTTGAGGTTGTAGTGATCTTATATTAGTGTCAGGACTAGTTTAGAAGGGTTTCAGCTCAGGGATTACAAGAAGGATTCAGGACCCACCATTAGTTGGCTTTTTGGAGCTTCCATTAGCTTTAATATAACGTTAGTTGTACACGCATTTGAATGAAATATGCTCCTTTAATCTACTTCAATAAAAAATGTTCCGTAGTCTCCCCCTTGTTCTATACTGTTGATCCATTTTTACTAGACCCTACATTTTATCATCGCCCCTTCAGATTAGTGTTTACAGTTGCTTCAAAAAAAAAAAAAAAAAAAAAGATGTTTTATTTTGGTTCCTAATAAAATGTATTGCCTTTCTTATACTAGTGTGGCGATATGTGAGTATGTCAAAATAGAGGATAATGAATACAGTAGAGAATGTGTGCAGAGTGTGACTCGGGGTCTGAATTACGGATTGTCGAATGATCGATTTGCATGAACAAAGGATACGACAATAGGCGTATATAGAAAAGGATGGACGGATGGATGGATTATATAGGGATACATGTGTTGGTATACAACAAAAAATACCTATTTACAGGATTTCTCATGCCCCGTATGCCTTGCACAATATACTAAATCCTTTTTTACAATCTCCCCTTTACATTAGAGTTGACTATTTTTCTATCTTACTGTCTTTATCACTCCTCTTCTACGGACCTTTTATTATTGGCATATTTTTAGTATTATTCTTAGTCTTTTTCAGTATTTAAATAAACATTCTATTCATTTATCAATAAAGCTGAGTTGTTAATCTCTTATTTTTATATCGAATTTTTATTCAAAGTACTCTGATATCTATGATATCGTATCATTGATTATGTGGATGTATTTATATCAAATCGACCTGATTATAGTATATTACAGTCAGAATCGTGCCTCGCAGTCCACAGTACCTTCTGCTCGAAATCAACACTACGTTTTCAAAATATGAGAGGCTATAAAGACATTTGATATCAAATCACTATTTAAAATAAAAACTAGTGCCACTGTACAGATGATATACCTTTAAATAGGATGGGATAGGGGAATAAGAATTAAATATTTGCAAAGGAATCATTTGCCAATTAAGGAAAACAAAACATTTAGAACCCCGTTCATTTTGCAACAAGTAGAACATTGGAGTCTAACAAAATATATGAGTCTTCGTGGTGTAGTTGGTTATCACGTCTGTCTAACACACAGACGGTCTGCAGTTCGAATCTGCACGAAGACATCATCTTTTGCTCCCCGAAGATATTAAACGGCTAAAATATTTGACGAGAGACGACTAATTTTGGATATATAGGATCGTAACTTGTGTTTGCCATTGTTGAGTTTTATTGTTACGGCTATTTTTGAGTTGTTATAGATTGTATGTACCAAATATGTTTTGGTTTGTTTGATTTATATAAGCCGAAACGGTGTTGTATTAACCTTTTGTTAATGCTTTTGTTATATTTTACACCAACTGTATAGTATATAGGTGTATGATTGTTCTTGCTTGAACGGATTTGCAGTAGATTTGTAGCGAGGATCAAAAAATATTTTTCCCCTGAATCGGAATTTGAAAGGTACTTTTTTGTTTGTCTTGAAAATAAATAGAGAGCACCAAATATATTATTTGATATAAGTAGAAAGTACCAGATATGTTATTGGTAATAAACTAAAGAAAAAATAATTTCTTCGAAAATGTCTGGCTATTTATACTAAAATGAAAATAGCGGAGTATGGTGTTCGTCGACAGGATTTTAGTGTGGCGGGGTATAATAGATGAGGTCGGAGAAGCAGAAGTTGACGATGATGGTGGAATTGCGGCATATTCACGCACCTGTGGCCCAAACCATCAATTCACCCATATCAAACAAATTAGTCAAGTCTAGACCGGCGTTGACACAGTTGTAATTGAAATTGTTTTTGTAGGTTTTTCTTTTTTATAGTGTGAAGTTCAAGCGTTTATAGCATCAAAGACTTGAAAATAACATAGGATTAGACTTGAAAGTACGATGTGATGTATTATTTTCAAAAGTGAGTGTTAGATAAAGTCAAAAAAGATAATTAAATAAAATTCAGACTCAGCTGCCAAAAGTTTATGATAAAGGTATTCCAAAAGTCGGCAAAGTTGGATGGTTTTTAAAAAAAGCATGAATAATGAATTTGTTAAAAAAAAAAAAGGGCCAAGCCAAACCCAAAGGTGAAGACGAAAATGTTCAAATCCCGCACCTTGATTTTTTATTTAATTCTACCTTTTTTTTTTTTTTTGTTCTCTTTCTTTTCAATTTCCTTTTTTTTTTTTCCTTCACCATTCAACTTTTTTGAGGTTATGGTGTACTTAGAATAGTGTCAGGACTAGTTTAGAAGGGATTTCAGCTCAGGGATTACAAAGATACGTAGGGAAACCTTTTGATTTAGGATTTAGGATTTGGGACCACAAACATTAGTTAGCTTTCTGAAGCCTTCATTAGCTTAGCTCAGTATTAGTTTGTCCATAGTTCAGGTCCATATTGAATAAAATATGTCCATTTTTTTCATACTTCAATGAGAAATATGTCCCATAGTTTCTCTCATGTGTCTTTCTACTTCAATACAAAATATCTACTGTCATGTCACTCGCTATAGATCCTTTAGATTAGTAGACAAATATTGATCATTGTTGTACTTCAATAAAAAATAACCCTTCCGTCCTTCACATGACTTGCACAGCATATTAGATCCCTTTTTACCATCTTCCATTTAGTTTAGTGTTGGCCATTCATCAGATTTCTCATTACTCACCCCATACTAACTACGTCAGATTCTTTGCCCAGGGCTTTAGTTTAATGCTTTATCAACATGCTTCAATAAAACATACTATTTTATTGATCATTAACATCTGTATCTTTAGATAACAAAATATGTTTTTATAACAGATTTTTGTACGTGTCCCTTCTAACTCCTTTCTTCTATATCACTCACAATGACTACCTTTCCCTGAGAGCCCAGAGAGTGACTGACAGTCTTAGGTCACTTGATACCAAATGCGACTTCATTATTACTTAATAATTGATCTTGCTGAACCTAGACGGTGAGATGAGTGCAGCCGCCACCATAAATTATGTTCCTTCTCGAGTCTCCGCGGCTGGTTGGAAGTTCAAAGTCAATTAATATGAAAGATGACATTATTACTGCTGTGCCATATAAATCAGTTAAACATGTCCGTGCTGGCAGCCTAGCTTTTCTCGAGAAATATAATGGTCTTCATGAGATTGGGAATAGTGTACTTATCCAGTTTTTATTTTTATTTTTATTATTATTGTTATTATTATTATTATTATTATTTATATTGTGTATGGTAAATAAAATAAAGTCATCCGCACATAAAAAGTTAAACGGAGGCTACTTTGGCCTCAAACGGGCATCCACCTGAGCGAAAAACGGCGGGGAGTGAGCGTTTAATCCAATCTCATCAAAATCCACACCTCAAAAATAGCAAATCTTAGCACACTGTGGATTATCTTTTCTGCTTTGTCTTTGAATTGCATGGAAGCGCAAAGTGGGAGTATCTCGAGCCTTGTCCGTCTTAAAATGCATTGCGTACAATTTGAATAATGCGTAGCCAATTAATACGCTAACAAAAACTAAGTAGTAACTACAACATTCGTATAGTAAAACTTGTACTGACCATATATATGATAAAGTACGACTTTAATATACAATAGATAGTATAATTGCCATATAAATACTGTATCTTGTATGGTATAATATAATACATGGTAACGCAATATCAATATAACAACAAGATCTATACAGAATATAAATACGTAAACGGTAATAAGAATGTTTTATTTGACAGATAACAATTTTCATATTAAAGGATTTCATATTTCAGGTATGGGAATTATAATATAAATACTTCACAATACATAATCGCAACATAGTCTTTGTTACAATGTATCACGTTAAGAATAGTAATAAAAAATGCATGGATACAGAAATGGACATAATAACAATAGTGACATAAGATAAAAGGCAATAAATAACATTCAAAATCAACAGAATATTTTTTTATTAACATTTACAATCTACAACAATGATATAGAATAAAACCAATAAAACCATCTATGTATCTAAAAACAGCGTATCTACTGTAATCTGATCTTGTTCAGGAAGATATTCGCGGATATGTAACAATGCTTCCTTCATCTAAGCAAAATAAAAGTAATTGAGTAAAGAGAAACGTATTCAGCTGATAACGGAAAAGAGGAGTGAAAGGGAGGGAAAGGAATTACCTGATGATTCAATTGTTCTTGATATTTGTATTCCTGAAAATCAGCAGTGATATTGGGGTCATGACATGTATGCCAAGTAGAAAGGATAGCTTGAAAAATCGTTTGAAGGTGGCGACCGTAGAGGGATCGGCGATGAGGAGTGGCCAAAGCAAGACACGCATTGATACGGACCTTGTAGTTTTTGCATTTGGTGACTGCATGAATGAGTGCACAGTAGACAGTAGCAGTCCATGTGTATTCCTGTTGCTGCTGTAGTTGTTTTCCATACCGTTCCCCATTTTCATCGTAATCACTTTGCTGTCCCTGACCTTGATGAAGGAAGCCCATGGGGAAAGCATCGTTTTTCAATATATTGCTCGCTGCATGGCACGCGTTCCATCGGGTCTATTTAATAAATAATATAAAACCAAAATCAAAGAGATTAGCATGGTGGGCTAAATATCATTCTTTTGTTTTTGTTGTTACTACCTTCAGTGAACCATTTTCAATGTTTTTGACCAAACCCACCATGGCATCGCGAAGTAATAACATTCCGTGTCTATCTTGAAAATAGTCAAAAGGTGTGATACGTAGCAAGCTGCCCATAGCTCGTACTGCATTCGATCGTAGCTATAAAGTATATGTCAAATAAAAAATATGGTTATATCATACTGTTTTGTTTGAGTGTTTGAATAGAAATATCCCTACCTTGTCGTTATCTAATGAGGCGGAAGTAGCAGTGCTTAATATTGCCATCCATGTAGGTATTGATACCCATTCCCGTAAATTGAAGTCCTCTGCGTCGCTGAAAGAAGTAAGTGGAAGGGGGGCGGAGGGGTGAGTATAAATAGAATTAAAGACTTTTTATTTTATTTTTTGATTCATTTACCTTACAATTACCAAAGCATCACACAAATTTCCCTGAGCCCAACTAGCCCGTAGGCGAACCAACGTAACACTGTCTTTCATTCGATCGAGAATAGCAGTCGCCATGTCAGAGACAAAACAGGTATCTTCACGCAAAGAAGGAAAGAGGACAAAGGCACCAAGCGCACGACAGGCAGCAGCACGTACTTGTGATTCTTCATCTTCAGGTAAAGGTAATAGCAAAGCCATCGCTAGGCGTTGATATCGAGTCTTTACAATGAAAAGAATATCAAATCGTTAGATATCTATCTGTCTTCATCACACCGCAAGATCATCCAATGATCCTTCTCCAAAAACTTACAGGTAATCGTTCAAATACAGCCTTCGCGATACTGGATAAACAATCGCAAGTCAACACCCGCACCGCCGAAATAGTTTCCATAGATGCTTGTTGTATATACTTCTCCAGAATAACCATCCACCATTTGGTACATTTTTGCTTGATATAGAATAATAAAATTAGATGTGAGTCAAGGTATCTCTATCATTTCATTCTCTTGTGTTTTTTTTTTTCTTACCAAGTCTTCAGGATCAGCATGGGATTCATCATGGCAAAAGGGAATCATAGAGGAGGCATAGGCTTCCACAAATTCGAGGGAGGCTGTGCGTAGTTTTTGTTGGGAAAACGCCGCGTCAAAGGGAGTTTCAATTTGACACCATGCATTACTATGTTGTCACCAAAAACAGTTACTATCAAGTTACCAATTTTGTATTTCGTTTTTTCTTTTGAGGCTTACAAGATGACATTATCAAAATGGTATTTGGCACAAACAGATAGAACATGCCAAGCTTCAGTCTGTACATTTAACGATAGTCCCGCAGTGCCATCCATTGATTTGTTACCGACCAAAGATAAAAGGAGTGGAAGTAAAAGCAAATCATCTGTGTTTCTTGTGTCACCAGTATCTTCTTTATGACATGACAAGGATCTATTTGTTGTATTGGGACCAATCATCAAATCTTGAATTTCAGTCGATGCCCCCGTTGCTGTCACCAAAATGGCCAACGTCTGCAAAATCGTCACCTGAAGGTAATCGCTGGCCTTTTGTTGTTTGTCAATCTTTCCGTCCACTGTTGCTTCTATTTCATCCTTTTCTTGTTGTTGTTGAGCTGATGATTCCTCGTCGACACCAATGGTACTCCTATCTTCGTCGTTTCTGATCCCACTAATGTTGCTCTTAGAGTTCCAATGGGATAAGATGCAGTGATAGAATTGTGTTAGGTATCCTGAAGATAAACGGTCGTACGACGTATTTGCCATGACTGCACACATCACCTGTATAATAAGAAGGTCATTTTTTTTTGTAAAAAAAAAAATAGTTATTAGCAAGGTTAGATAATCAATTCCCATTTGTTTGAGCTATTTTGTTTACCTTCATGATCAAACCCAAAACTTCAATATCAGATTCTTTTGATAAGGCGTACACAAGTCCTAGATGCAAATCATGTAAAATTGAAGCTAGGCGTTCCGACAATGAAGTGAATGATGATTTCGTATCCCTAGATAGTCATCCAATAAAGATTAGTTTTACTATTTCTCCCCCTGTGTAAAACCATTTACCTTCCAGAAGCCACACTAAGATATTGCTTTGAACCATCCAACATTGCAATTAGGGTCTGGCAAGCAGCGATTCGGACAGTTACCATAGGATCATAGATTAATAAGGTGATTAATGAATAAGGTTGATGATCTGACCGTAGAATGGGAGACAACGGGTAAATTGTAGCAGTTGTTGTGGGAGTGATGATATGAGGGGTAGTTGATAGATGTGACGCCAAAAGATGATTCTTCAAAAATACTGAAAAGGAATCTGGAATGAACTTTTGCCAATGTGGGTATAATGTTTTGGGTTGTGTCTATGTTCAAAGGTATAAGAAAAAAAGAAAATCAGTAGGAAGAAACATTTCGGCGGGAAGAAGTTTTGCTCTTACCTTTGCAATGGATAATAAACATAAGACAGCATTGATTCTAATTTTTGCATCATCACGGCTATATAATATAAATGTAACACAGTGCCAAATAAATAACAGGGTCCCTAAATGAATATACAATATATAAAATCATTCTTACAATTTTCTTGGGTTGAAGGTCATGCCATCCGAGTCCGACATTTCTGAATCCGAGCTAATGATTCCATTCGAGAGATATCTTGAGTTTGCTGATCGCCATGAGAGTTGCTGGTGGTAAGGTTGAGTGATGGAAGAGCGAGGCGAACGATTCAAACCATGCAAGCGGGGCCCATTCTTGGTTGACATATCTTAACAGGTATAAATGTTTTTTTTTTAGTACTACGTTTATCTAATCGACTTTTTCTTCAGCTTTACCTTTGGAGGAAGAGGATGGTGATGCCATTGCGTAAAGGTGCTGGTATGATTGGACATTGACATGCATAAATACAAATGTATGGATAATATCAACAATATCACAAAGTGGATTGGTGACCAATGTCCTATCTTGTGACAGTAATAGTTGCAGTGCACGTAGGGTGCTGCTGGCTACCTAAAAAAAAAGAAAAGAAAAAAGGACTGAGAAACAAAGCAATAAACGATCGTGAGTAAATCTTTTTTTTTTTTTTTTTTGAATTTACCTTTCGTACAGCCGGATCAGTAAAATCAAGACTAGTTGAAGAGGCTACCATGATAGTTCCCTTATTTGTTTGACTGACCACACACAGATTGGAAAGTAAGACTTGGTATATATCTTTGTAGTATGATTGAAGTTTTGCCCCTGCCCCTGCGCAAAGATTGCCCACACAATTTATCGACATGCGACGTATTTCTAACGGTTTCACAGATCGTTCCGCATATTTCAATAGTAAAGGTGTCAAGCGACTGTAAAACTACTCAAACAAAGAAATAAATAGTTAGGTGGCCAGTCTGTTTACGTGCCCTTTCCCCGCCTTCAACTTTACTTTGCTGGTATTAGTACTGTTTTCATAAAGCAGAGCACTGAGTGCACGAAGGATATCAACACGATGTTCAGCCATCACTTGAGAAGAGTCTAGTCCATCTGAAAGATATGTCATGCATTTTTCAAAGGAGGAGGCACGAAAACTTGATAATCGAATCTATAGGATTAAAAAAAAAAGTGTCAAGAACAGTTTAATTGCAGGAGAAAAAAAAAAAAAAAAAAAAGAAAAGAAAAAGAAACATACCTGCTTTGTGCATTGCTTGAATATAAAATGGCAAAAAGAAGAGCAGGCCTTGTGGTGAATAGGAATAGAGTTCGTCCCCATTACAATTAGATCTATGATTTGCTAAATGAGAAATGAATTCGCTTTATTAGCGACAAGTAAAGAATACGGGTATGTCAGATTGGTTTTGAGTATCATACCTGGTCCGTGTAGTCCTTGTCTTGCGTAGTTGATTTATTGCACTGATCAAGTAACTCCATAAGAGTATCAGGTGGTACTGGAGTAGGTGACCTAAGGCTCTGTTCAAGTTGTAGTAACGGTTTCATAGTATAATTCCACTAAAGAAGAGCAACAACAGAAAAAAAAAAAAAAAAGATTCAAAATACCCCATACTTGAATCGCCGACATATATTGAAGTTTTTTTTTTTTTTTTCTTTTTTTTTTTTATGCTTCTTTATTTTTATTTTTACGAACCACCTTTTTAAACACCACAATGGATATTACACCCACATTGTCAACGGAGAAAGAGCTGGATGAGTTTCGCGCTCAATGGAAACAAGAAGTCACCTCCCGCCATCAACAACAGCAACAGCATCGACAACAAGTCGGGGAAAGTGGATCTGTATCAGTAAAAACTGCGGCGACGAGATATGATGATGTTGTACGACAAGCAGAATCACTCTCTTTACACGAACCATCAATAGAAAAAGGCAAGAGTGACTACGGCAATAAGCAAAACGCAACGATGACTTTGGGACATGAGGAAACCATCAATCTTGTGGAAAAGAACCAACACGATGCGCAACAGCAGCAGCAAGAAGAAAAAGACGAACCTGTCACAGCAATGGCTCATTATATCAAGGCTGTGGATCATGAGCGACAAGGTCAATTGGGAAAAGGTATCCACAAAATATGAACAAGAAACAAACACATGTGCTGATAGTCATTAATATATGTATATGTTTTACGATAAGCGCTTTATTTTTATCGGCAAGCCTTTCGACTGAACAGGGATATTGATTATGATTACAAGCGACATTATCAGACACACATTCTCCCAGAAATACAAAAAGAAGAACAGCAATTGAAAAAGACGGGTGGCAGTGGTGTTGGTGATATCACTACTGATGAAGGCGGTGTTGCTAGCGGACTTGATCATAGCGGTGAAGGGATTGATGGCACTTTTCGACACATCGTTCCTATGGGGATTGAATATGAACAGCCAAAAATCACTGATGAAACCAAAACTTTCTCCTTTACTTGGCAAGATCCTTTGACTCCTTTGATGGATGAATTCTTTCAACAGAATACTGACTTTGTACCAGCTCTTGATTACAAACCTGTCTTGATATCTAAATTACCAAGTAAGTACAATCAATCATTCGCAAAACCATTCTTTTGACCTTTTTTTTTTCTTTCTTTTTTTTATTAAAAAAACACAAAAACAACATAGATGAAATTCTGTTAACAGTTTTGAAGCACTTATTCCTCAGGTCTCTCTCCTCTAGTGCCAAGGTTGCTTTGGTATGCAAACGTCTCTTTCTTTTGACCAGAACTCCATCCCTGTGGCGTTACTTATGCGAACATGCATATCGATCACCGAATATGACAATGGCAGAATCGCGCCGCATTCAATTGGATCAGGTACAGCGATACTATGGCGGTGGATGGTACAATATGTTTGTTGAACGGCCACGTATTCGCTATGACGGGGTGTATATATCGACGTGCCATTATATCCGACCAGGGACGTCAGAAACATCATGGAATCAGCCTGTCCATCTGGTGACTTATTATCGATACCTGCGTTTCTTCCCTGATGGCCGAGTGGTGAAACATGTGACTACGGACGAACCTGCACAGGTGGTGAAACAATTGGATCGATCCTTTTCAAAACGGCAAACATTCCAAGGGCGGTTCCAGTGGAAACGGGAAGTGGATGACGATGACAGCAATGATAGTGCAGGTCGACAAAAACAGCAACCAATGACGACCTTGCGGATTGAAGCTCAAGATTGTACGCTACCCTTTGAATACTTCTTTTTTCAACTGTCTGTCAAGGGGACACACCGTGGAAGACACAACAAATTGGGATGGAAGAAATATACTAGTATCAACCAACGGCACCTCGAAGAGCATTATTACCGACAGCAACAACAACAACAGCAGCAGCAGCAGCTACAGCATTATCATCAGCAGGAAATGCGCTATGGAAGACTGGCCCCGGCCTACTCGATATTGGAAGGACAAGAAGACGGCTCTCTGGAGGCTTTTGAACATGTGTATGATTTGAAATTGATGAAACCCTACTACTTTAGTCCTGTACGCAGCTATCGTGTGGATTACCCTGATGATGATGACCTTTAGCTGAATATATACTATTACTATATTGTTATTGTTATTATTATTATTGATATTATATAGTAATAGAAGTGATGATATTAGTATTCTGTTAGTATTAGTATTAGTATTAGTATTAGTATTAGTATTAGTATTAGTATTAGTATTAGTATTAGTATTAGTATTAGTATTAGTATTAGTATTAGTATTAGTATTAGTATTAGTATTAGTATTAGTATTAGTATTGGCATATTGCTGTTATTATATTTATTGAATAAAATGACGTAATCTATACATCTCTTTAAGCACAGGGACAATAGTGATGATGATGATGATGATGATGATGGCGAATAGCAAAGGATATGTATTAATGTATCCTCGTGCTTGTATATATCTATCGTTCAAGATTATTGCGCAAATTAGCAACCCTCCATTATCTCCTTTTTCATTACCTTTTGCATATACTGACTTTCCACTATTTGGCTACAAGTTTTACGTTTATGAAGCTTAGCGTAGTGTTAGCTGTCATGGTTTACATCTGCATCCGAATAAAATATACCTTGTATTTTTACTAGTAGTGCTTCTTCAAATGGGGTGTAAATAAAAAAGTCTGCTACTTCTAGAAATTGTGCTTAGTGCTCAGTATCATAAATATACATTGTTGTTAGAGGCTCACAAAACTGATACAATAGAAAAAATTGTTTATTATTCGATAAGTTAAAGAATGGTTGATAAAAATGATGTATTTGACTGAAGCATATTCGTAGAGACTAAAACTAAAAACGAGGTTCTCATTGTAGCAAGTAATTCAATAGAAGGATTTATTGAGGGGAGGGGGCGAATGACGGGACTAGTGAGAGTTCTGATGAATGACCAACACTAATAGATGCTGTATGTGCATGTAGAACAGAAACTAGCATATAGATGATATGACAATGAGAGACACTTGTTATTGAAAGTGGTGATAAAAAAGTGAATTTATAGCACAAGACATGAGTGAGACTAATGGGACGTTTTTAATCAAAGGAAGTAAAAAGAGATATATTTTATTCAGAAGTATATATAAATTATGGACAAATTAACACTAAACTAAGCTGATGGAGACTCCAATAAATCAACTAATGGTGGTTCTAAATCCTAAATCCAAATTGAAACGGTTTCCTCATGCAACTTGTAGTCCCTGAGCTGAAACTCCTTCTAAACTAGTCCTGACACTAATATAAGTCCAACATAGAACCATAGAAGTTGAATACTGGATAAAAAAATAAAAAGAAGAAAAATAATCAAAAAGAAAGAGAGCCGAATAATAAAAAAGGCGGCAGAGAGAAAATAAATACTTCACGTGGGCGGGATTTGAAATAATTTTGGTCTTCCCTTTTTTTTCGCAATGATCAGCAGTGTAAGGCATCATCGACATGGCAATACTGTTATCAGGACACAGTAGACACCACCATTCAGCAAAAAGGGTATGTTGGCACCCTTTTCCTTTTACAGCATCCAGCATCGACAGCATTGCAGGCTATGTCATTTCTCTAAAGCAATCACCACCATTCAGTATTGGTAGTATAATGATTCTCTTTTAATAATGGCTTTGTCGTGGAATATTTAGAGCTAATCATTTTCTTTTCAGAATCGTTTGCCACTTACTGCACAATAGCATACCTTCTAATTTATATCATTGGTAATAATGGAATGCGTATTTCCTTATTGCTTTACTACCATTTTTGCATGTTGGTTGGCAAGATGGGATCTGATATATGATAAATACTCCCATTCTCCACCTTATCTCAGTGACGATACACGCCCTCTGATCAATGCTTTTTTACTAAAGTGGATAGCATAAAACCTATCGAATAGTTTGCTTCTTCAGCAGATCAGAAAACTATAACAGGACGTTCGTCGTACAATTTAAAACACCGCAGCATATGGCTTTTTTTTTTTTGATTCGAAAATTCTTGTTTGTCCATTTTCCCCCCCAAACACAATGTCCTCGGAACAGTCAATTTTATCAAAAGCCTTATATCAACACCTTCAAGCAACAATACAACTGTTTCAAGTGGCATTAGCTTTAGAGTGGACTATACTTACTCGATTTATTGTTGGAGTGATTGTCGCCACCTGCCTTTCGATTCTTTATCTTGTCTGGACTCTACGAGATTCACAACAACCTCTTGTTGTTTGGGAAAAGCTTAACAAACCGTTGGTAACACTCTTTCGACCCAAGTTGTTTGCCTATCTACTCTCTGGTGTCAATCCTTATGCGGGAAGTATTGGTAGGTAAAGAAAAAGACAAGGAATATCAAATTAACAAGTCATTTTATACGTATGACAGATCTCCGTGTATCAACTTTTTCGAAAGGCTTTTGCACTGGTATCATGCGTGTAAGTTGTGGATTGAGAAAGATAGACGGTGACACTTATTTGATAGCCTTTTTTTATGTAGGATCGACACAGGAATCGGAACCCTTATAAAAGGTAAACTTGATGAGTACAAAAGTCAAAAGTGCAGTACTCATATTTGTTTATTAGTATTCATGCTACTGCGCTGGCAACCTTAGCTGAGACAATAGGTGGACTGGCTCTCTTAAGTACATTAGGAACGAAGGATAGTGCTATTTTAGTATCAATGACAATGGACGTAAGTGTGAAAAAGGAAATTGAAAAAAAAATGATGAATTAGTGACATATATATATACTTTCAACTAGTTCAAGAAAAAGGCAAGAGGTTTGTTGACTGCATCCTCTGAACTCACACCATCGTTAGTTGATGACGATGAAGAATCAAATCCAACTAAGACAGAGGTGGTGATCAAAGATCGATTATTGGATACTGTAGCGGTAGCGCACTTTGAATGGGATGTTCAACGAAATGAAGCATAGTGGTATGTCGTGTAACAACTACGATTGTGCGACACACACATCTCCCACACATCACATTTTACTTCCCTCATCCTCATCACAATATACATAGTCATTGTTATTATTAGTATTTTTATTATTATTATTAGTAGTAATAGTAGTTAGTATTATTACTGTAGTTTGTAGTTTAGTTATTATATATCCTCTTCTTCATTTATTTATTTATTTATTTATTTTTATACTGCATATTAGTAGTCAACCCAATTTTTTATTTATTTTATATACCGCAACCTTTTTGTTTTGATATTTTACATCAGTATGTGTAGATTATATATTATTATGTATCAAATAAAGTACCATCAGACAGGTGCTTCGCTTGTTTGGTTCTAAACATGATACCTTTTGTTGACACCTTTTAAGCACATGGCTGTTGCTCTTGATGCAAATGACAAAAATTTTAAATAAAGACCGCCCCTAGTTGTTTTTTGTTGACCCGCCCTTTTGTTATTATTTTTTTCTTTTTCTTCTTCTTTCACCCTTCACAATCCCCCCTTTTTTTTTCTTATACTTATGTACTAGTCTTTTTTATTTTTATTTTTTATTTTTTCTCTTTCTTTTATATTTACCTTTTCAACAAACTATACCAAATATCCAAAAAAGCCATACCATGATATCACAAACTGATGGCTCTTTACCCATTCGAAAGGTAGACTAAAATAACAGAATGTCCTCATTTTGTTTTATTTTTATACTAAATATTTGTTTCTTAGAATGCTTGCCTTGTTTGTAGTGTTTGTTTTACTTGCTCAAAGGTAAGTCTGGAGGTTTATCTCTTGTTTCTTTACTCAGTCCACAATTATTTTAATTTTACTAGACATATGGTGTTGATTGCAGTTGTGACAACATTCAACCTAGGCGTGGCAAGAATTTACCTGGAGGCAGTCTTGATTCCAGGGCGAAAAAGCTACATGCGGTGGATAAGGACGACTATGACTTCTCAATACGGTGGCTAACTGAAAACGCGCATACTATCTACAAAAACGAATATGATCAAGTGGTGGGATTATTACAAGCGGATGAAGTCTCACTATGCAAGGCACACAGTTCTACTCTGTATCGAGCAAAAAAACGCCACGAACGCCGATTATCACAACAAGCGCCTCCTTCACCAGCCGATTCGAATGGGAACTCGCACGATTATTTACCTCACACTTTACCAGCTCCCTCATCTCCTACGCCTCTTATGATGGATCCCTCTTCTTCTCCTTCTCATTTGCGGCGGAGGGACAGTGCTCTTAATGATATGACTGATGATGGAATTCCTCCGGGTGGTTTGGCTGCAAAGGTCAAGGAACTACAGTATCGATACTCGTCATATCGTCGCCCCTCTTCGTGTGGTGGTGCTGGTTACAATGATCATCTTCCTCCTTTACCTGATTTTACAACAATGTCCGCTTCCACATCCATGAAACGAAAACGAACGACCCATCATCCTTGGCGATATGCGTCATCTTCGCCTCCTCCTCCTCCCCCACCATTGTCCAGTGCTAGTACTCCTTTGTTTACATCAAACTCTGTTTTAGGCTATTCTGGTGTTTCCTCCACTACTTCTTCTTTACATCCAAATCTACATGACAATTCACATCCTCTACCTCCTCTTCCACATCCCCAACCTCCTCCTCATCATCATCATCATCACCACCACCACCCCCATGATACGATCGATCCATATATATCTCAACAGTTGCCACCCCTTCAATTAACACCTCCGACATCTCAGCAACAACAAAATATTTGTTATACTCAACAACCTTCTCAAAATTCACGGGTACTTCCTAGCTCTTCATCTTTATTTATGGCTTTCCAACAACAAGCATGTATTTCACCATCATCAACATATTCTTGTGGCATGACTCATCATCAACATGATGCACCTCAACAACAACTACAACAACCATCCAGACTAGTAGTTGAAACCATTTCACTGAAAACCGATCGATTCCAAAGCATACGTCCAATCATGACTTCTGATGCGGCAATCAAAAAGGATCCAATGCAAATGGATGATACACCAATGGATACTTCCAATCCCTCTACGTCTTCTTCTTCGTCATCGTCTTCTTCCTCCTCCTCCTCTTCTTCAACCATATCATCACCATCTCCACCCACTTTACAAAATTTGGTCTCATCCTCTTCTACCCCCTCTAGTTATAGTCACTCCTCTTCTGTCACCATTACCAATCCCAGTTGGCCAAGTTTTTACTTTATTCGCAATTTGGCTATCACGGACACCTTCACCTTTTATCAGTTATTGGAAGAAATAGAAATGGATCGACCGCCTCCAGGAAAACGCATGGTCATCTCCAATGCCACCAACGATACCTTTTATCCTCTTCATGAACCCATCCGTAACGTTCTCCGTGATCCTCCTTCGTCTCATGTGGAATTATGTCTCGGTATATGTGATAAACCTTCCTTTGATTGGTCCTCTTTGGGAAATGGAAATGCAAGATCCTAGTCTATCTATTACTACTATTACTTTTTTTTTTTTTTTTTTTTTTTTGGTCATTTATTCATTCATCGTCATCAACATTTCTCACACCCTTAGTTTATATTTGCATACACAATTTTTTTTTTTTTTTGCCCATTTGTCCGACAGCCGCGGTTTTTTTTTTCTCGTTGGTAATAAAAATGGAACACACACACAACACACACACACACACACACACACAACACACGCACACACACACACACACACACACACACACACAACACACACACATTCACTCACACTCGCACATACACATATCTTTTCTTTTCCTTTCTTCATATCTCCTACTTTTTTTTTTGTCCATGCCGAACCCTTTAGGTAAACAGTGATCATAAGTGTCAATTTAATTCTTTTTTTTTTTTTTTTGTTGTTGTTGCAAAATTGACATTCCTTCATTAGATGTACCAGAATTTCCAGCACGAGATGGACCACAACGATTAGCAGCTGCGGATACATCCCAAGAAACTTGAGGGTAACCGGGGGGGGGGCGGGAGGGTAGGGGTTTGAACAGGAAATGTGTATGAAGAATGACCATGTTTATGTTTCATAGAGTGTACCTCAGCTAGCTAGATCTACAATGGATGACTTGAAACAACTCAAAATCGACGGATAAATGCTTGGACAACCATTCAAGGCAAAAATATACAACATCACGCCTTGTATACCCTTTCATCCTACAGGCGTCAAGGAACTATTATGAGTGACTGGAAGAGATGGCATCAAGCTCTTTAGTAAGTGCAGTACTGATACTATGTGCATGTATTATCCTTCATCTTGACAGAGCTATCTTTTTCTTCTTCACTAGTGCCGACTCATTCAGGGGTGAATGTTGAGTTCATGTTGGATGCTTCCCTAGTAGGATTTTTGTTATCTAGTGGAAACTAGTAGATTTAGCTTACTGTTATAGAACGTCTCACACATACACTTAGATACGTATGTATATATTTATTTATTTATTTATCCCTATTTAGTATTCATTATCATTGCATCTCAATTGTTATTTTTGTTGATATGGTGCCCACTTTTGTAAGCATATTTACTATTCTCTATTTATTATCATTATCATTACTGTCACTAGGACATACGTAATATATATACACATCCCATTACAAAATAAAATAAAAATGAACTATGAATATATGTCTTTCTTGTCCCATTGATTATGATATAGGTCAGTTACATGACTTGGTTCATTATTAATTTGATGCTAAAATGGATATATGGTAGTTGTTGTCCAACATTGGCTTTAGGCTAGGATGTGTGAAAAGAGACGGAACGGGGGAATGATTTGGGCAGTGATAGGTGCAGGTTGGATATAGTTAAAAAATAAGACTGTGTGAGGGAATTACTTTACTGTACATTGGCTAAATTTCCTTTGGGAAATATGAAAGCTGTAAATTGTCGCGAAACGCTTATGAAATTAAAAAAAAGTCCAAAGTCCGCGATGACAGCCATGGTCACTCTTTGTGATTTAATGTGTGTGTATTAAGTAGGAGTAATGGAAGGTGGACTTCTGGTCGGCTTGAGATAGGAGTGAGGTCCTATACTCTGGTGACAAAATAATAATAATAATTCCCGTATAGTAAGAGACTGTTGTGATATTCGATCATTGTTAAAAGTATGAAAGATCTTTTTGTTTGATTGGCAGGACCATTCTCCTGAGTGTAACAAAAAAAAAAAGTTTCGGCATCCCCCCTTGTTTATCAACGTAGCTGTCATACCAAATCAAGTTTCAATGGTCTGTATGCTTGCGATTTTTGTGATATGTCTGCGCGTGTCACAATTGTAGGGTGTAGCCAAAAGGCTGACTGATAAGGAAGATCATGGCAATCACAAGGGTTGTCCCTATAGAACTGAAGGAGGGGTTTCAAGGGGGGAGGATGAAATCAATCAAATGGATTGTATGCATGGGATTTTTATCATTCAAGCATCCCACTGTTAATTCTGATAACCAAATGAAAAAGTAAACTTTTTCCTCCTATCAATTAGTTAAACGGGCGCTTGCGGGATTATATTTTATACTATAATGGTTTTGATATTCTTATCACCAGCCAATGAAAAATTCCCTCAATTTTTTTTTTTCAATAAAAACGCTCGAGAGAATGAGGTACTTTTTTTCTCGGATCTCTTTTTTTTTCTATTTTCTTTTTTTTTTTTTTTTTTCTTTCTTTCTCCTCTTTCCTTATTTTTTGCTTCAATCAATCTTTCTTACATTATCTTTGTTTGGGTAAGAACGAATATAAAAAATGCATAAAATGAGGAAAGTGACTTGTATGACTCATTTTTTTTATTGAAATAACCCAAAGTAGTTCGCCACTTTCAGCCGATCCACGTTTATCAATTTCACTGATCCATTCAACATGACTGTCAAGTCACCTTTTTACAACAAGCCCTCGACGTCAACTAGTGTGGATTCTTGCCACAAATGTCCGTTTATATCAACCAACACCAACAACCAGGACTCAACTGTACCGTCAACCGATTCAACTCATTCCTCTTCTCAGGATCGACAAGACCAGTCATCAACAACAGGTACTGGCTTCGAACACCAACTCTCAGAAACTTCCAACAATGCCCACATCTCGAACTCTATGACGACGAATGATGCTCAGGGCGTTGACCCGTGTAGCTCCAGTGCTACGGTATCGGATAATGGAACCACTTCTCTGACTTTATGCTCGAACATTTGCGCAAATTGCAAAGTCACTTCTAGTCCACTTTGGCGCCGCTCTCCTCAAGGTGAAACCATCTGCAATGCTTGTGGACTGTATTTAAAAGCTCGCAACACTACACGACCTCCTTGGCTCAAGCGAAATACTACAAAACGTCCCCTGCCTTTGGCTCCTGTTCAATTGGCTCCTGCTCCTCCCATTGCGATGAAATTGCCCATTCCTCAACCTATTGCTATTGTGATTTCTACTCCTCCTGCTCCTTCTTCGATGCCCGGTACTCCCCTTTTATCTGATTCATCTGACGATGCCAGTTCTGTAGAAAGTGATGGTGATCATATGGAAAATGCTCGATCCACATCGTGTTTTAACTGCAAAACGTCTAACACACCGCTTTGGCGACGAGACGGTGATGGTCATACCATCTGCAATGCCTGTGGGCTCTATTACAAGCTGCACAATGTCCATAGACCTATTGCCATGAAACGATCTATCATCAAACGACGCAAACGAGTGGCGATTCCTGCTACTATGACGACATCATCGACTTTGACCACCACCAAGACAGCCACAGACGAATTCAACAGTGAACGATTGGATAAAAACTTGGCAAGCAACAAACGAAAACCTACTGCGGATCAACAACAACCCCATCGCAACAAACGTTTGGAATGGCTACCTCTCCTTCCTGCTAAAACAACTACAGTTTCGCGAACGGTCCCTCCCATCGTCGCCACTATTACTGAAGCCGCTACCAAATCGTCCGAAGCCTTTCATCAGCACCTGCCTTCTCCTCCTCTTCAACCGCTTAAACCATCATCCAACTTGGCCAGTTTATTAAACCCATCCAACGAACCATTGAGCAGGAACAACAAACGATTGCCACCCATCTCTTTACCTTCACCACCCATGATTGCACATGATACAATGCAACACTTGCCTTCGCCACCACCACCCACGGCCAATTCACCCACGTCATCGATTGACTCATCTTCTTCCATTACCGCTGCTGCCGCTGCTGCTTTTGCTACCGTCTCCGCTCTGTTGAATCCCAGTGCCAATCACCACCACACCCATCAAATGCTCGAAGCGCATCGTCATGAACTGCAACGGGAAGTCTCTAACTTGACATCGATGTTGACTAGAACAACTGCCATGTTAGAGAACCTGGACCAAGTCATGTCTGTCACAGGAAACAACAACAACAGCAGCAACAACAACACAGATCAGACTCTCTCTTCCGCGACTGAAACCAACACCCATGTTTTGCAATCTATCCTGGCCTTGTCCAAATCTTGAACTCAATTCGCATCGTCTCTTTTGGTCAATGTGAGGGAATGGTTAGGTAGTTTAGTGCCAGCTTGATTATGACTTTTTTTTTTTTTATATACTATGATATTTTCTTGTCTTTTTTTTTATTTTATTTTATGTGCCACATTTGTGGTTGCATCGTTTTACAAATCCAATAAAAAATCCTTTTTTTTTTTTTTACTCAATGACAAATATGGAAATCACATTATGGGTCATTTTTTATTTGATGGCGTCTTTTTTTTTGGTTGTGTGTTGATCGGGGAGTCGGAAGCATCGTAGGCTCATTTTAGTGTGACCGAGGCCAGTACATTGTAAAAGATGACAAAAAAGCAGCGTTTTTAATGGTTGCCATCAACTCCGTCCCAAACCCTTCGTGCCCTTCTATTTTCTTCCTCATTTCCCCTTGAACAAAATGGCCGTGAGAACAGTTTGGCGGATTTCATAGCCCGCTCTTTTTTTTTTTTTTTTGAATCTGAGGCAGTGTTACCGCTTAGGAATTTTTTTTTTTTTTTTTTTGGCACTATTGCAACTGGGGTACTGGCGGTGTGTGAGGTATTTCATCATCATCAGGTACAGGGGACGTCCTACCTTTCCAGTTCATATTATCTTTTTTCCTTACTTTATGTAGGGATGTGGAACTATCTTTGGTTCTTTCTTTTTTTTTTTACGTGAATGAAATGTCCAAAAAAAAAGTATTTTTAGTCAGTAACTGTAGATTCCCGCGGAAGAGCCTAAGTAGGAAGGGGGGGTTGGGCTACTCTCATTTCGAAAAAAAATTGTGGGGAACACTTATTATGATATTTTCCCACAGTTCTAGCGAATCAGAAGAGACCAGATTATTAGCGGATGTTCAATTTAAAGACGCTTAAAAACTGACTCGGCTAAAGGTTATCTTGCGCTTTTATCGCTCTTTTTTCTCCTTTCTCTTTTCTTTTCTATTTTTCTTTTTCTTTTTTTTTCTTTCTTATTCTTCTTCTTTCTCCACAAAACAAAAACCAACCGAATACATCACTATACCCTCCACTTACTTTTTACATTCACTTTCTCTTTTTTTCACATTCTCTATCCGACTGAATCTCATGGCCTTCTTTATGGAATACGACGAAAGTTATATAGCGGGACACAAGGCGTCAAGTATTTCAAGCACGGATAGTGGTGATCACCCTCCTTCTCTTTATACCGGCCATGCTGATTCATGCTCTAGTCTATGTGATCCTGATGAACTAAGAGAGCTGCCAGTTTTTGAAGGTAAATCATAATAAATCGTAAAAGATTCCCAAAAGTGGCAAGATGACTCAAAAAATATCTTTGTGCAACTTCTTTTTTCTTTAGATCCTAGTCCCTATGAACCCGTGAAATTGAGCCAACGGACCTCTATCTCGATCCTTTGGATGATATGGCAACCCCATTTTACCAAATTCATCCGACCTGTCCTTCTTCTTCTTTGACTATTCCGGTGACTGGTGATGATCAAGAGGTAAGGTTTTGATCCATTCCGAACCATTACTAAAAAGACGGACGAGTTGAAAAAAAAAGCGAGTCGATATGAATATTAAAGTTTTCCTCACTTTCTTTAGGAATCAACATCCCATGATGATACTGTGTCTACGTTCGAATCCAAGAAAGAAGAAACATCCTCCAACTCCCTTCCCTTACTGCCGGTGTCGACACCGGCACCAACATCAGGATCAGTACCAACGACAGTAACCCAACACCAACCCACTGTGCTCACAAAAAGCGAAAAACGAGTCAATCATATTGCATCCGAACAAAAGCGACGACAAAACATCCGGACTGGCTTCCAACAACTGACAGACCTTATTCCCTCTTTGAAGAATATGCCACACAGCAAAAGCACCATCCTGTTTAAGACTGCCGATTACATCAAGCATTCGGAAAAACGCAACAAGGTCCTCCAAGAACGACTAAAACATTTGCAACGTCGTGTAGCTCTTTCAACCAATGCCATCTCTGCCGCAACTCCCTACTACAATCATCATGCATCCTCTTCATTATCAACTACTAATTCATTATCTGCATCCTCTTCTTCTTCTTCATTACCAATTCAACAAGCATCATCATTATCATTATCATCAGCATCTCATCGACGGCCATCATCCTCCAGTATGTATTCATCAACACAACTACAAATCAGACGATTACAACAACAACTGCTACATCAACAAGAATTATTATTACAGCATAATATTCCCCATCAACCCATCATAACGTCGCCCTCTTCTCATTATCATCAACAACATCCTCCAAATGCCATTGTCATGCCCATGTCATCTGACAATGATCCTTTGCCCGTCAACTCGACCCCGTGTCTTAATATCCCGGCGGACGATGAATTTGGCCAAGAATCCATGCTTCGGGAACGCTTACTGTCTTGTGGAAAATTGAATTTGAATCGCACCATAGGATAGTTTTATAGTTTAGAATAATTCCATGACTACCCCTCTCCCCCCTCCTTCCCCCTTTCTCCTTTTCATGTTATCTATGCATTTTATATGTATATTAGTTTTTATATACTTACATATATATTATATTTTTTATAATTATGAATAAACGACTCTGTAAAGTTTTATGCCCTTTTTTTTTTTTTTTTTTTTTTTTTTTTTTTTATTGAAGTTTGTTGGTGGAATCGTTATATGTCTGGGATGGAAATATGGAGTATTATTCAAGTGGTGGTTTATGACAAGTGAAGTGCTATAGTTTATTAGCTTTAAATTGGGAGTGAAAGTAAAAGAAATTAAGACGGCGGAATAATAACTTTGGGGACGGGTAAAAACAAATAAATAAATTGGGATGGGCAATAAATAATTTTACATAATAGTTTTAGTTGTACTAGGTATACTGTACTATGGCACCCCCTTCTTTGCATACAGTATGTGCAGTACGGTATATAAGATGTATGGTTAAAAATTGAAGTAAAAATAAGGGTCTATAATCTTTGGCACAATAATTTTTAAAAGTGGATTGAAAAAAAAAAAAACTGATCCTGATGCACTCATAAAAAAATGAGCGGTGATGGGTATGTAAAAAGAAAGGCATCAAAAAAATATTAAAACAACAACTCGGGATCCATCTATTATTGGATCATATCGCTGGCATGTATGAAAAATTAATTTTTGTACAGAAAATCGGAAGAGGAGGGGAGGGGGGCGTGACACCATAACGTGGATGAAACACTCATCCAATTTAATTTCGTCGATCCTAGATTTTATATACTTTATAATACACCAATAAAAAAAGACCATACTTTAAAGTTTATTATTATATGCTTAGAAGTCGGAGGTAAACTTGATCATTGCAAAACATGATCGCAGAAGCGTTTTCATTCCTTAAGGTATGCACAAATGCCATATTGTTTTGGTATAGTATTGATCGCTACTTAGTGTACATTATTTTGAATAACCGGGATTGGGTACCACTACCCTTTTTCTTCAGAGTCTAGCAGGTGGAGAAATGGCCTGGACCACAAAAGAAGTCTAGCATTCGTTCGTTTTTTTTTTTTTTTTTTTTTTTTTTTTACACACACACGCACAACACTACTTTTTCTACATGCACATACATATGAATTAGAAGGATCAATTCTGTTGACTGTTAAAAATAAACGGGGTTCCTTTTCTGTTTGTATCCACCCAAGGTGAGAGTGACCAGAGGAAATGTTTCAAATTCCGCCCACGTGAATATTTATTTACTCCAATTTTTTCCCACTCTTTCCTTTTTCCTTTTCTTTTTTTCTTTCACTTTTTCTTCATCATTCAACTTCAACGGGGTTATGTTGGACTTGGATTATTGTCAGGACTAGTTTAGGAGGGGTTTCAGCTCAGAGATTATAACATGCATGGCGAAACCCTTTCATTTTGGATTCAGGATTTAGAACCATCATTTAGGTCAACATTAGCTTAGTTAGTGTTAGTTTTGTCTATATCTTGTATCTACTTTTGAATAAAACACGTATAATTTTACTTGCTTCAATAAAATAAATGTCTCATTAGTCTCTCCTATGACTTGTAAAAATAGATCTTTGCTTCTATAGTGTTGGTTGTTGTCTTAAAAAAAGACTTTAGACTTTTTCTCACGCCATGTATACAGTCTCTCCGATCTCTGTTTTCACCATCGTTTCTTTAGATTGGTGTCGACTATTTTTCGGATCTCCAGTAATCCTCTCATGCTACTCCATCAGATCCCTGTATTACACTGGACATCGCACTCTTTAGTTTACTATATAGCATTAGGTTTCAATAAAATATGTCTCTTTATTAACCATCCTGTAATTCATTGGACCGTGAGAAATGGCAACGTTATAGTTATTTTTGTGAGTGTTTTATCAAATGCGTAGCTTCTAGTTAATCCAATATGACTACTTTCTCCCTCCCTAAGGACTTCATATGACTTGTTGCCAGTCTTAGACCACTTAGTATCAAAGGTGGCCATATTCCAGATCGACGCGTCATGTAAACGAACCCAGCTCATGCAGGTATGCATGTAGCCTCTCTAAATTATTTTGCATTAGCCCTCTAGTTTATCTATACCTTATTCCCTCCCCCCCCTGAGGACTAGCGCCTGGCTGATGGTTTTAGATCACTAATATGAAATGTGATCATATTTATCGTTCTCCCGTTCGCATTAGCTAACCTAGTCCGTGGCGCTAGCGTAACCTCTACTAGACTGGACATATTATATATATCGAGCTCACTTCCCCTTTCCCTCTTTTTTTTTTTTTTTTTTTTTTTTTTTTTTGGTATGCTGTATGTAAAAATAGGAGGACGAAAATGATTCCCGTTGAAACGTCAAGAGACTGACTAGGGCGATAAAAAATTGGTGGGACGTAGGTATACCCACCATTTTATACTATAATGGACAACCTTGAGGTCCACTTGTCATGCTCAATACACCCTCGATTATCTTTTCTTTTTTCTTTATCTTTTATTTTGTATGTGGGTATACGGGGAAAACAGGAAGGGTGTTGGTGCTTCGGTTATTACACATCAGCGTGACTAGTCTCTTGGAACGGAATTGACTTTTATTTTGGGGGATCAGAGACCGCAATGAAAAATAAAGAACTAAATATATAGAGTATGCCCAGTTTTTAATGGAGATCATAAAATTTTATATGGAAGACTGCAATCACAATGTGAGCTACGTATGACCCAGTCTGACAAACAGTCGTTGGGTGTAAAGTAGTCTTAGTGGATGATCTAGGAAGCAAGTTTATGGTAGGACGCTCACAAACAGCTACAATAATGACTTGCTCATTATTCAATGGGTCAAAGGATGGATAACAAACAAGGTCCTGTGTATTTTATTGAAACATACCGGTATATACTGAATTAAACACCAGATGGTCATTGTGAAAAAGGATTTAATGGAAAGGTCTATTGGAGGAAACATGAGTGCGAACAATGGGGACACTGAAGAATGATCAACACTAATCTAAGGGGGATGGTTGTAAAAAGGGATCTAAAACTAAACAGATACCCTTTATTGAAGCATAACATTTAGCAGCAGTAATGTCAAGGTGCGATGCTTAATCTAGATTTTTGGTACAAGGTAACAGAGAGAGAGAGACTTATGGGACATTTTCCATTGAAGTACGAAAAAAAAGACATGTTTTATTCAGGAGTAGAAACAAACTATGGATAAACTACAACTAGACTAAGCAACGAACGGTGGATCCCAAATTCTGAAATTCAAAGCGAAGCGCTTCCTGAAGCATAACAATCGTCAACACTAATCAAAAGAGGCGAATGTAATAAATTTGGGATCTACTGCACAATGCAAGAGAGGGAGATCGTTGGGCCATTTTTTTCGTTGAAGCATGTAAAAAGAGACATATTTTATTCAGATGTTGATACAAACTATGGAGAGACTATTACTAAACCAAGTTAATGATGGCTTCAAAAAGTCAACTAATGGTGCCTTCAGATCCTAGACCCATAATGAAAAGGTTTCCCCATGCATCTTGTAATCTCTGAGCTGAAAACTTTTCTAAACTAGTCCTGACACTAATCTAAGATCACCATAATTTTGAAAAAGTCAAAATGGCGAAGAAAAAAAAAAAAAAAAGAAGGAAGAAAAGAGAGCGAGATATAAAAAAGAATCACGCGGGCGGAATTTGAAACGTTTCTGCAGCTTAATAACTTTAAATTGAGACGAAGGAAAAATAAATCAAAAATATATTAGGATGGGCAAGAAATAATTCATAACAGGTGTCTCAAAAATATGTAAATGTCGCCTTAATTTTCAGTTTCCATCCTCCATAAAAAATAGTACCTCGTCTCAATTGAAACTTAAAACACTGTAGTTACATTTCTCAGAACATAAGACTTTTTCTCAAGAAAAAAAAAAAAAAAAAAGACATCTATTTATATTTTATAAAGGATTTGCCTTATTCTACTATATTGTCTCCGTTTTTATCCCCCCCTCTCTCTTTATTTTTGTATTCATTTAATCTCCGCGATTTTTCGATGTAGGAATCGGTTCCTGCTCTGTGTATAAAAAATTGAAAAAAAAAGGGAAAGAGGGCACATCAACAAAAATAATAATAAAAAAAGAGGGCAAAAATGGGTTATTATCATATTTATTAAACAAAAAAAGGAAAAATGGAAATGAGTGGATACCAAGGTGTAACTTTTTATATTTTTTTAAGCGAGGCACCAGACGGCAGTGGCGGCTACGACAGCAACAAAGGAAAGAGCGACTTGACGGGTATTGGATGCAGCATTTGTTGAGCCGGAAGCGGTGGAGGTGCTTGGCTTTGCACTTGCCGATGATGCGTGTGACGCAGCTGTAGGCGATGCAGCAGCATTCTTGGCAGAAGCACCAGCCATGGCGGAGGCGGGTGTTTTTTGGGCGGCACTTGCAGAACCGGAGATGGAGGCCGAGAGAGCGCCTTCCACAGCTGATCCAGATGCGCCCATGTCAATAGGAGTAGATACATTGTTTTGAGCAATGATATCATCGATGCCCTTGGCTTGGTATCCTTCTGCGGTCTTCTTTTTCCAATCATTTTTGTTCTTGCCAGTTTGTTGTGAGTCCTTTTCGTGCTTCTTGCCGCTCTTATCCTTGCCATCATGGCCTGATTCATGGTACGAGTCATGTTTCGTATCATTATGGGAGTCACCTTTTTTGTATTCTTCATGCGACTTCGAATCATGGTAGGAGCCACCTTTTTTGTGCTCTTCATGCGAGTTTTTGCCGTGCTGATGGTAGTTGTTATCTTCCTTTCCTTCATAAATACTTTCCTTATGCTTATAGCCACCTTTATGAGAAGACATACCAGAATCTCCCCAGGGACCACCGTAAACGACTTTCCCGTGAGGATGGGCTCCATCAATAGCGATTTTGTGGTATTCATCTTGGTTTCCGCTGTTTGTGTATCTCAATCCATGATGATGGCCATGCTTAATTTCTTGGTAATGACCTTTATCGTCCACATAAAACTCGGCGACAACTTTTCCTCGATGCTTGTGAGCAGGAAGGGTAGGTAAATTTTTCCAGAGCCTCTCCTATTATATATGCGAAGTTTGAAATTAGTGTGTGCTTTCGCTTTTTTTTTTTTCTTTGAAGTGGGGCAAAAAACTCCGACTTACATTAGGGGTGGGATATATGATCTGTGTTTTGGTTTTAGTGACGTGAACAACTTCCTCAGCCCGATGAGGAACCGCAGCTTGAGCGCGATGAGGAACGGCATGAGCTTTAGCGGGGACAGCATGAGCCTTAGGGGCTTTTGCTACAGGAGCGTGAGCTTTAGGCACGGGGAATTCTTGTGCCCGTGGCTGGGTGACTTCTTGAAAATCTGATCCTTGATCAGCCTTTTGAGGTGCAATCATTTGACCGGACACTATTTTATGAAATATATATAAAAAAAAATACAAAATTAACAAGGTAAAGTAAGATTTGTCTTGATCATTTTACCAGCGGAGCCCAGAAGAGTGGATACTGCAATAAGCGAGATGGTTTTCATGACTGAAAGAAAGATGCAATATACAAAATTTGGCGATAGAAGAGTTTTAAAGGTGTAATGAAAAGAAAACTAAAGGAAAAAAAAATAGAAGAGAGATTTCATGTTAGGATCAAACCATTTGATTTTTATATAGACAGGCAATAATAAAAAATTCCCGATTAATGCTTTTAAGTCAGAGTATAGCCTGGTTTAAAGAAATCATCCTACAAACAAATGTAGCATTTATATTATAAGTATTAAACTTATTTCCTATTACAAAGAAAAGCTCCTGGTATGAGCAGCAACGAAACCATTCCCCCTAATTCATGCACCAACCTCGAACAACTATCGATTTTAAGTCTCCGACATTCAAATAACAAAAATCGTCCCGCTTCTTTCCTTGCACTTAACGTGCACTTTTATTTTGCTTCTCAAGCTTCCTCTTTATTGAATCGAGCCATTAATTGAAAAATCAAACACTAAAATATTCCAACAATGAAAACAACGATACGAATACTGGATCTCTGTAAAGTGATTGTTGATCTGCTGGGCGAATGACCATGATGGAAACTGCCACGCCAATATTAGGTTAAGCGATATTTTTTAATTGGTCTACTGTACTTCAGAGGTTTGCCTTCTGATATCTGCTGGTGGATATAATATCAAATCCCGTTATTTAAGGTAAACTTTTTTATGTAGCATGTGGCCCTCTGACTAATTTGATCCTTTTTTTATTTTGGTATGGAAATACTGCTGCCAAACTGAACTCGGCTGCACCTCATGATTCTCACAACTCTTATGATTTTTACTGCTTGTGTTTATTCCATATTGATAACTATTACTCTTTATTCCCCTTTATGGTGCGCATTAACTTGTTGTGCTCTTTGCACAAGACTGATAGCAATATACTAAAACGTTCGCATTTATGGAACGTCAACCCATATGTGATTGTTTGAATTGCGTGGTAAAATGACATATGCCATATCAAGCTAGAATGACTGACCAAAATTCTACACTTATTTATATTCTATAGGATTAATACGGACCACATAATTGACTTAAGGAACAACTCTTATACCTTCATTATTATTAGTATTTGACGGAGGGACGGCGTTGGATCAAGGGTAAGAAAATGAAAACTTTTTTTTTTGAGGAAGGAGGTGACATTGAAACGGACTGAGTAATTTGACTCTCATAGCTATTTATAATTATGTAGAAGGTGAAATACAATGACTACGCTACTCTTTGGAATCAAAAAGATATGATACACAATTGATCGATTTTTTTTTTCCTGCAGTTTTAATTCTGGCTGTGGGTTTTATATTCAGGAACGGTAAGATTCGCAAAAAAAAAAAAAAACATCCTCATACACAGTGACGATAGGCCACATCATGTGATATCTCAGACGTATGTTTTATTATTACAAAGTAGTTTGTTTTTAGAAACGAAATCAGAAACTGGATCGACTTATTGAACCCAGCTTCCTACGGATTGTGTTGCTGGATCCACAAGGACAACTGCACATCAACGCTCAATAGATGACCCGACGATGAAGTGTGGCAGATATAGAGCGACGCCTCCCACACTCTTTTAGTTTAGTTGACTATTGTTGTATTTAGAAATCACAGCAACTTGGATTTATCTTTTTTTATTTTTACTGTAGTCCTTGTACATTTTGTATTAGTGTATAGCTTTATCATGTAAATAAAAATTGCTTTCTTGTTACGTTATAAATTGTAGTATTACAACTTGTTTGATGATATAGTTGGTGCTCGGTTTTTTTTTTTTTTTTTTTTTTTTTTTTTTTTTTTTTGGCAGATTAATGAGAGTCCTATACATTCTATGGGATCATTATTACTGCAATGATGTCCTGAATACAGAATAACGCAGGCCAGATATTCGTTATCCAACATACTAGCTCAAAATCTCCGAATCCTTGCCATTTTCCTTATTTCAGGTTAATATATTCTACCGTTATTATGTAGTGAACTATTAAACATGACCGGTGTCTATGACAAAAGTTGTAATCAGTTTGCCCCATAGGAAGCACCTTTTCCGATTCCATCGAAGAATCATTCATTTACTTTTTTTTTTCCTAGCCATCTCATGCATAAAATCAACACCAAGCTGGCTTTATATATTTGAGCCCCCCACACTTTAACAGTATGTAAAGCACTGTGCATATTGTAATATGAGAAAAGGTTTAAAATAAAGAGACTGAAATACATATTCGAAACACTCTCAACTTCCATTTCCGGACATTTACCGAACAATTCTGATATTCATGGCGTAAGGTTGATCAATATTGATTATCGTTCAAGTGTTGACGCATATTACGGGGCTTTTTTTTTTTTTAACAAAGGGAGCCGGTCTCGGGGTACTCCCGCTGACTGAAAAATAATCTTAGCAAAAGTTCACAGGTAGTATTTCAAATTCCGCCATCGCGATTTTCTTAATTTCCCCTCCACCTCGCTCATTCTTTTTTCTTTTCTTCACCATTCAACTTTCATGGGGTCATTTTGGACCAAGAATTGTATCAGGGCTAGTTTAGAAGGGTTTCCAGCTTAGGGATTACAAGATGCATGGGAAAACCCTTTCATTTTGGATTCAGGATTTTGGACCACCATTAGTGGGTTTTTGGAGTCTCCATTAGCTTCGTTTAGTATTAGTTTGTCGATAGTTCGAATGTATATTGAATAAAATATGTTTCTTTTTACTTGCTTCAGTGAAATATATCCCATATTTTCTCTCATGTTTTGTGAAATAGATACTTTTTTATAATAACTCATCTTGTTTTGATTAGTGTTGATGGTTGTTTGTGCTTCCATAAATACTACCTCTTTTTTCTTTCTCATGCTTTATACAGTAAATCAGATCCATTTTTACAACCTACCCTTTACCCCCCTGAAAACAATTTTTGGTTTTCTGTAGTTTGCAGAATTTTATTGAAAAAAATGATGGATCAAGTGGTGCTGACTGTCCGAAAACAATAGTTCAGGCTGTTTGAAATTGGTATCTTAATGAAACGGTACATATGTTACAACTCATCTTTATCTTCATGCACTACTGGTCTGCTACCCCCCTCTCCGAACAATATCTGGAAAGGGGATATGAAAAATCGATGTCACCGCTTTATTGGTACGACTTGGATGCGACTTTTTAATTCATGTCATATAAAATGGAATCAACAAGAAGCACATTATGTGGCTGCAAGGCTTTATATTTGTTTACTTTTGCATCTTGAAGCTGTATTAATTCAGGTGTAAGTTGATTGGTTTTTAATAATACATCAGAGGAATTAGCTCATATCCTCTTCACTTTTTATCTAGGTGTCAATGGATAACATCTGTGATATGTGTTGGCAGACCATCATACAACGGACACAGCCCAAAACAGCAACACAGGTATCATAAACAACAAGCATGGGTCGGAAATCGGAATTATAGGGCTATGACCATAGAAGAAGAAAGGGTGGGATATGAACAGGAAGGTGGGACAATGAAGAGCTGGTCACAACATAAACATTATCAACACCCATCAGTCATTTGAGGGAGCTGACCTAATATTACGGATAGTTACTATACACTTCACTTTATTCAACTAGAACCATTTTATGATAGAATCGATATGGCCTTCTTTTTATTTATTTTTTATTATTTTATATATTTTATCAATCGTTTTACATGATATCCACATATACATACTTTTTTTATTGAAGCTTAGTAGATTGGTATTAAAATCTTTATTAGTTGGTGATATTTAGGATGGAATGAATCTAGATTGTATTGTGACACGCATTGTTTATTGAATAAAAAAAGTTTTTTTTTATTTTTTACCCCTATTATTCTCTTTGTCTTTTATATCGGGATTAAGTTTAAGAAAAAGAAGCATGGCTGATGTGCAGCTGGTACTACCATGGTAAAAGGGTAAGTGTTGATAGACTGTATGTGTGTGTGCCACTGGGCAGGGGTGGGGAGATCTGATTTGTTTTTCTGAATAGAAGGACAGTCAAAGCGAAATAGGAGGAAAGGTAGACAGATAAGTAGGGGATAGGGGAAAGTATGTATGTTGAAAAAAAAATAGGGGTAAATAGACCAAGCAAATGACAGATCTTTGATAGGCCATTTGTTATTTGTTTTTTATTAATGTTTAGATGAGCATATCCATAGCTTGTACAAAATAGTGGCGTATTATTTATATCTATCCATATGATATCTTGTAGTAAAAAGAACTGTATTTTGCATAATAAAAAGGTAGACCAGACTGCGATATGTGTTTTTTTTTTCAGGGGTACATTATAATAGGAGGGCGGAATTTTAACAATAGTGCGCAGGCAGGTTTTTTTTTTGTTCATCATAAAAATTGCTGTTTGATATAATAATAGTCTCTTCAATAATCAAGAAACAGACAGGTGTTGGCTGGGTCGTGACAATGCATCATCCTAATTCGGTCTATTTTTTTTTTTTTTTTTTTTTTTGTGAATGATTATGTACGTATATATGTGTATGTGCGAAAATGAATCGCATTAATCAATCGATCATTAGAAGAATATAAAGATGATGATGGCATTAAAAATTGTTTTGAAAAGTCAACAAATAGCAGAAACATGAAGATCTTGTGGGTGACACGATGGAAAAAAGCATTGACAATTCGTCTTTGTTTTTGGTGGTTTAAGGTTTTGCCACATTATTCAAATTGGGATAATACAGTCACCCAAGAAAAAAATATCTAAGGGGGCAGGGCGTAAACAGAGAGGGGGCGGGGCACAAAAAGAGGGTAGGATGGTTCCTTTTTTTTTTTAATGGTACCCATGATGAATAAGTGATAAGAAATATAAATATGAACTTGAAATCATGAAAGGGGTGGAAGAAGGAAAGGATGAGAGGGATGATTAAATACGTCTTGCATGCATATTGGTGGTGCAGTATACATTATTGTGTGTACAGTATGTGTTCATTTCATCCTCTTCAACCTCAATAGAGTAACCAAAGTGTGGGAGGTTTACAGGTACCTGAATTTTTATAATACACTAACGCATTGCGATAGAGACAAAAAAAAGAAAAAAAAAAAAGGCAAACAAAAAACAAGGAAACGTTGAGTCAAACATGTCAGTTGGAAATCATTCTCATCTTGATCTTGACAGATACATCAAGTCTGTGCTGTACCTTTTTGAACGTGAGATACGACAGTACGGTATCTGCAGTTCGACAAAACCATCTCACCCAAAAATAGTATTTCTGCTATGATCACTCAGGAATATCATGTCAGTGGTAACTGTGATCACTTAAAAAAAAGGTGCTGCACTTGTTGAAAACCCAGAGAGATAATGTCAAAAGTAAGTACCCCTATTTTTTAAGAAAAAATGTCATTCATTCGCCACTTTTTTATTTTCGCCGGATGATCCTTTATTTCTCTCTTTTAGAGTTTACTATAAGTTCTTTTGTATATATCTATATTGATATTATATATATATATATATATGTGTGTGTGCGTGTATGTGTGTACTATGGCATGTTTGTTTATTGCTGTGATGCGCTTTAATGGGGCGTTCTAATTGACAAACATTATTATATAGAATGAAAGTGAGAGAGGAAAAATAATATGAATGATCATTTCTACTAAAAAGTCAAAAGGGTCGCATTACTTACTTTCACCTGATTGGTTTTGTTATGGAAAGCCTAAACCAGTTTTATTGCATGAAAATTCATGGGAGCCTTTTCCACATTAATCACTTTGCCCGTTTCAATCCCCGACGTAGACGATTTATTTAAAGACGAAATCTTGTTTACCCAATGCTTCCTTTTTCTTTTATTTTATTTTTTCATCTTTATTTTTTACTTTTATTTCACTGTATCCCGTTTTTATTTAAAAGAACAATCGTTTTTTGATATCATTGTCAATCTCATTCCTTCTTCATTCAACTACACTTTTTTTTTTATATATACTCGTCTTCCCTTTTTTTGATAAAAAAGGCTGTTTTATTGTTTATACAAGTCTATCACATATATCCCTCTGACTTCACACTTCGTTTGATTCCGGTAAGTAGTACGAACTGAAATGTATGCATGTAGCACATTGTTTATACATGGCGGAGGTGGGGGGTTGCGTTGGTGATTATTGTTTATATTGGGTTATTGAAGCCGAGCGCAGTTCCGTTCAAAAGACTAATGCTTCGTTTATTGGTTATCTTCAAAATAGGAAAAGAAAACAACAACATGAATTTCCAATCTATTCTCACTAGCAACACCATGTTTGGATTAAACTTTGATTACCAACAACAGCAACATGAGGATTATGCACAAAAGATCAGTTATACCGACATGCTATGCCAAAATGAATCGGACAATGAACAGCAACGCATATCGTCACCTATTGTAGACTACCATGAAGACAAAATACTCCCCACTGTGCCTTCATGCGCTTATGATTATTCACCATCTGCTTTCTATCCGTCATCATTACAACCACAGCAAATGATGATGAATGAAATGTATTTGGCACCTTCTCACTTACTCTATACCAACAATAATTATTCTGGTTCACCAATGGGAAATATGTATACTTCACCGTCCTTTGATTTATCTCTGTCATCTTCCTCATCGCCTAGCTTTGGATCACCTGATATCTCATCCGCCAACTTGGTATCGTCGTTCTCATCATTATCATCGCCATCACCTTCATCACCGTCTGCATCATTATCATTGTCTCCTTCACCTTCTTCCACAACATCAAATGTATCAACGTCATCACCTGCATCAACAACCATTTCAATTTCTTCGGCATCAAAGACAATCAAAAAGAAACAATCGAAAAAAGCATCATTATTATCACCATCATCACCATCACTTTCATCATCACGTGTAAAAAAAGAAGCCACCTCACCCGGACCTGCTTCAAATGCTGTGCTCAAGAATTTTGAATGTTCTGAAGATGGATGTCAAAAGGTATTCAAGCGATCTGAACATCTCAAGCGCCATGTCCGATCCATCCATACAAAAGAAAAACGTAAGCCATAAAACAAGGATGTGTACATATATGTGTTATCTTACTTATGAATGTTTTCTTTTTAGCCTTTGAATGTCCTTACCAATCATGCTGCAAGCGATTCTCAAGATCCGACAATCTAAATCAACATATCCGTATCCATCGCCCTTCTGACAAGGTTTCCAAAGCACAACGCAAGAAATCTCATTCTCATCATCATTAGACTTTAGGAATTCCATCTTCCCTCACTCCTTCCATCTCTTAGCGTATACTAGTCCCTCGTCCCTACCTCAAATACCCATTTTTCTCTTGTTTTATTTCTCATTGTTTACTTTTTATTTTTGCATCCCTCTCTGTCCCTTTTTATCTTTATCTCGCTTCTATCATATATATATATATATATATATATATGTGTGTGTGTGTGTATTTGTTTGAACTAACTTCTTATTGTTTTCATATTGCTTGCAAATGATCAACGAGAATGATTTCTTCATACATTTATATTCAATAAAAAACCAATCTTTAAGCAATCTTTTTGTGTTATCAATTGTCCTCATATCAAAAAAGTCGGCTGAACTCAAATGTGTAGATTATTTGTTTGGTTTATGTATCTCAGACAAAAATGTATATATTATTTAGTAGCAGGGTGAAAGGCACGAAAGCATATACAATATCTGATATGATATTTATTATAATTTTAGCGGTGGATAGGGGACGGGGTACCTTTCATGCAATTCTTCTTTATCATACCTCCGACAATCTCCGTTTTTGTCCTTGTCACCGTCACCACAGTCATTGATCAGGTCTTTTTTTTTTTTTTTTATTTATTTTTGCCTGGCTTAGTAGAACAAGAAATCATGGGTTTTTTTGGCTCGTGCGCCCCGAGATTTTTCGACGCTTTCCTTCTGTCCGTGGTTAAGAAAACACAACAAAACAACAACAAAAATGATAAATATAAACATGAGAAAAGCATACGCAGAAATAAATAGATATTGGGTTTGACTAGAATTCTTTATTGGATGACAAGTCCTTATTATCTGAAAACAAAAACAAAAGATGATTGGACAGGCAATCCATTTAAAATATACAAGACGACGGCGTTTGAAATATTGACAAAACCGTAGTGTATATAGAACGGTAAACTTTCTCGGGTGCAAAGCCGATTTTTTTTTTTTTCAGTTATTATTGACATGTTCCTTTGATTGGTTTTGTGTAATCTCATTCCCAACTCACCGAAATAGATCGTCCACTTGCAACTACCCAACCAAAAAACTTGATTTTATGCCCTGTTCCACCCCTTTTCCCCTTCGTCGTCACTTAGGATAAAATATTTTATACTTCTTTTTTTTTTTTTTTACTTGTCAAATTTGTACAAGTCTACTTAAATTTGGTGACATTTTGTGGTACCTTGAACTAAACATAAATGCATCTCTCTCTCTATATTATACAAAAATACACATATAATTTTATATAAAAGCCTAGGTAGATAGAAAACTCGTCTCGACAGATGAACTAGGTTGGTCTGGATATGGGTTATCCGAAAATAATGTACCTTTGGGAAACTAATGTCCATTTTTAATCCCTGTCTCCGTTTTTATTTTTATTTTATGTATTACTTTTTTCGCAGCACGGTCTTCCTGATCGAGTGCTTTTAACATGAACCAATAATTAAAAAAAAAAAAAACGCAAACAAATATGGTACCATATTGATCTCATTTATCTGATGCTTTGACCTTGTTTATACAATAGATAAAACAAAAGTATTGATTTTCGTTGAATGCTATATGGTACTTATATTTATTTTAGATAACGATAAAAGGGAAAGAGAAAGACTGTGTTGTTGTGTGTACAGTGTTCAAACGGGTTTTATTTTTGGTATGGTACACCTATTTATTGACTTGATTAGCCAGGCACTAAGAGATATAATCCCCGTGATCTTTTTACAAGTCAAACGAACGTGTAACCTTTATCAGAACTCTACGTTTAAAAGTCAAGTCCTCGTCCCCCAAATTTTAATGTGATGTACTGGACATTACAGGCTGTGTAAAAGGCATAACATTTTTTCCTTTCCTTTTTTTCCTTTTTCTTTCCGCTCTCTCTTGTTTCTTTTCACTCTCTCTCTCTCTTTTTTTTCTCTCTCTCTCTTTTTTTTTTATATAAAAAGCACATATATTTATATATAAAACCTACTTCTTTTCTATTCCCTTTTTCAAACTTCAACTCTACCTACCTATTTTTTTTTTTAAATGTCTGCTCAAACATCTCAACTTGTTGGGTTCATGGATTCTGTTTATAGCCAGCAACAGCAGCAACAGCAGCAACAGCAGCAACAGCAATCTTTCCAGGTCTCGCCTCAACACATCCAGCGTTTAAGACATCTTCAACACCAACAAGCTGGTTATCCCCCGCAAAGTAAGTCTGACGAGGAAAGTGATCTCTGATATCAGCTACTCATCTTCCATTCTTTTTTATTTTTATTTTTGTAGTGATGACTATGCCACAATACCACCACCAGCAACCGCAACCCGTACAACAGCTGCCACACCAACAGCCACTTCCCCAACAACTTCAACCTTATGAACAATCGCTGAATGCAACACCAGAATCTACTGATCGGTCTTCGTCTCCTGAAGAAAAGTAAGTTCAGCTCTTATCCTTATATACACAGAACACTTACTTTTTTATTATTGTTATTAGAGTTCAAACCAAGGCAGCAAGACGTGCAGAGCATAATGCTATTGAACGTGCTAGACGCGAACATTTGAACACCAAATTCCAGCAGTTGGCTCACTCCTTACCCAACCTTCAAAATGATCGTCGTCCATCCAAAGGCACTATTATTGAGCGTACACTTGAATTCGGTAAGGTAGAAATCAGAGCATTGGGTACTTCTTTTAAAACCATCCTTACTAACCTTCCCCAATTTTTTTTATATATCTAAATATATAGTCAAGCATACAGTGCAAAAAGAAGAACGCTACAAGAATGAAATCAGGGAACTCAGTCGTGCCAATCGACATTTGATGCGTCAAGTCACCTCAAGATCCTCTATTTTGGCCGGCAGTAGCAGTGTGGGTCCCGATGATGATGATGACCAAGAAGAAGATGTTCACGACGATATGTTTGATTATGACGTTGACGATGGTATGGATATGATTACTACTACCGATGATACCCTCAGCCGGAAATCTTCTTGCTCTTCCTTTGCCATGCAATCCATGTCTTCTGCTCCAACTACGGTGGGTGGCGGCTCCTCGGAAACTACTAGTCCTTCTATGGATTATCGCTCCATGATGGGTCAATGGGACACCACTGCTACCTCGACACAACAGCAACATCAATATCATTATTACCAGCAACAACAGCAGTTACAATTGCAACAACAGCAACAGCAACAGCAACAACAACAGCAACAACAATCCGATGCGTATTTATCTGATGATGGATATTTTCTTGCCGACACTACATTGGATCCATCTGCTATGAAGCCCTCCATGGCTATGATGAGCAACAATTTCCACATCAAGTACGAAACATCATTCCCCTGCTGATTTGCTGCCACTTTCTCCTCCTTCCTCTCTTTACCTTATATCATTTATTCACTCATTCTATTTAATCATGCTTTCCTTCTTTTGTATGCTCTTTATTCACTCTTTCTCATACCACACCACACTCTTACAATGACACATTTATTCCATATATACATTCCCCTTTTACTTTTTATTTGTGTATATTCCCTTTCCTCTTCTTTCTTATTTGATTTCTTGCGTTGATCGCCCTTCCTGGATTATCTTCATGTTACCTTTTCTATTCTTATTCCTATTATCTTATATGTTACATATGATTCCTCCTCCTCTCTATTATTATTGCTATTATTTTGTGTGTAAATTTTTATGTTATTTCTTCCCCTTCATTTGTATACCACATATATGTGATATAATTGTGTTTTTTGTGCTTGTGCTTCTTTTTCTCTATTTTTTTTTTTTTAATTAAAAAAATCAATAAAAAACCTGATTCTCAACCCTGTCTCCATAATTGTGTTTCTTATGTTTTGATATGTCTTAACAATGCATATATAGATATTTATTATCTTGATGTTTGTGAAAAAAAAAAAAGGTCTTACTCCACAGAACATCTACCCAGCCTTAACCTAACCATATTCCCACACATCAAGAACTATCTATTGTTTACTTTTTTTTTCATGGGAAAAAAAAGTAAATGCTCCTCTCTCTCCCCTTATACAGTATGCTGCGCAATGATAATAAATATGTAACCATTGATCTTGACAATTGCAGTTGAAATGGCAGACCATCTCAGCGACTCATACTGTGAATGGGAGGGATATCCATTCGAAGTCACGGTTGCCAATCGACTCAGAATTCATAGTGAAAGCATAGTGATATCAAGGAGAAAAAATTATTATATCCTATAGTATGGAGAAAAAACAACATTGCCCCAAGAGTTTCAGCTAGCCTCATTTAGCTGGCAACTAAGTCTTTTATTTAGTGATCCATCATAGAGAAAAAAAAAAAAAAAGATCGATCGTTCTTCCAGTAGTTGATAGCGGAGTTGCAACCTTTTTCCTGTTCCTGACTTTCTCGTTATTGAATTAAAAAAAAAAAAAAAAGGTGTCCCATCATCAGAAACTAGGCACACAGAGAAAAATAGACGGAAAGAAAGAAAAAAAAGTGATAGAACCGTAACACATGAAGAAAGGATTTCAAGGTACTCTTTTTCATTAAACGTTTTTTTTTTTTTTTCTTTCTCTTTTTTTTTCCTTGTTTGCCAAGCGCACAGACTTTAGCCTTCCATTTTCTTTATTTGGTAGTTACCCCGACTCCTTACCCAGAAGGTAAATTCTTGTTCCCCTTTGTGTCAATTCATTTTACTATACTCCCCCCCGTCCTCTTCCTCCTTCACCTTGGCAATGCCATGAATAGTGAGTTTGATTGTCCGTAACCAGTTTCAAAGCAACTTTTTTTTTTTTTTTTCTCAGTAATACGTATCACTAAAATGATGCTGGATGGAAATCATACTCATGACACATAGGGAGTGAAGAAACTTTAAAATTTTCGACTTTGAAATCGAGAACTCGGAAGTTTTTTTTTTTTTTTTTTTTTTGAACGATCCGATCCCCCTTCAAGTTGCACAGCGTAATCATGAAAAAAAAAAAAAAAAAAACGTGATATTTGCAAGGAAGTACCAAATATAAAAACTTCCTTACTATAGTGCAGCTGGGTAACCATGTCCCAGTCGGTGCATCCTCCGTTGATTCCGACACGTCCAAGCGGATGGGCATGTTAGTTTCCAAATTTCTTTGAAAATCCAATCCACGTATCCTAATCGTCACTTCGTCCAATATGATAGCTGGTTCCTGAGCCTTACTTTTTTTTATTTGTATTTCTTTTTTTTTTTACAGTGCCGCCCACCAAGGACCAAGTCTTTTTAATTCCCGCCACTCACCCCCCTTTTTTTTCTTCTGGCTTTCTTGTTTTGTATTTTTCAAATCCCTCTATTTTCTTTTCTTCTTTCTATATATACAACCATGGTGGTAAGTAGGGAACGGATAAATCGAAGGACGACAAAGACATATATGTGATTTACCAACGGATGGATGAACGGATGGATGGATGAACGGATGGATGGATACATGGGTATACAACACAACAACATAACATCGAACATTTCCCAGCTCATCGAATTTTTTTTATTTTATGAAAACTGACAATATCGGCACCACCCAATGTTTTTGATTCACCCACGAACCTACATGCTCGTTCTTTTTTTTTTTTTTTTTTTTTTTTTTTTTTTTTTTGGTGGACGAAAAACGACGATCACATATATGTCTTTACACACGATACATGCACAAAATCGCAACGAACATGCATCTCATTTGCACCCCCTTTTTTATATATATCTATATATTTGTTTTATATTAGCAAGGATCATTCAAGCGTCAAGTCGAAGTGGGCCGTGTTGCTCTTTTGGATACCGGCAAGTTGGCCGTCATTGTTGAAATTATCGACCACAACCGTGCCTTGATTGATGGCCCTACCACTGGTGTGGCCCGTCAAGCCTTCCCTTACCGTCGCCTCACATTGACCCCTTTGGTGGTGAAGGACTTACCCCGTGGTGCCGGTCAAAAGACTGTCAAGAAATACTTGGAAACTTCCAATGTCTTGGCTGCTTGGGAAAAATCTGCCTGGGCTCAAAAGATCCAAACCCGTCAAACCCGTGCTGGTCTCTCTGACTTTGATCGTTTCAAGGTGCAAAAATTCAAGAGCCAAGTAAGTCTGGTTGTGTACGAGATGGAGGGTGTTATGAGTGGGGGGGTATTGTTTTTTGTGTGAATCGAAAGGAAGGAAGGGGCACGTCAAATGTGGATACCATAAGCTAACTACCTTTTTTATTTATTTATTTATTTTACTTTTACTTGTAGCGTCGTTTCGCTCTCGGTTCTGCTATCTACCAAGCCAAGAAACAAGCCGTTTAGATTAGATCCACCATTCCATCAATAAAGAAACCATTTTTTTAATGTTTAGTTTGACTATGGGGATGTCTATTTTGCCAAATTTATATAAAGAAAAATGGCAAGTAAGCCGGGTGTATCTGTTTTATATTGGGCAAGTGAATGATTTGGAGGGTAGTTGAAGTTGAGGTTCAGGGGAGATATGTAGAGGAGTTTTGGTTGGAAGGGAGCTTGTTTACAACTACGGTAGGGAAATGGCTTGCACAAGGAATGATGGGTGAAAATTACTTCTCGATATGCGAAATGGATTGGGCAGGGGGGGAGGTGGGACCATGCAGCGCGATGACAGTTGAGATGCTATAATGGGTCCATGTTACATTACTAGTATAGCTCAGGGAATTTGTTTGTATGGCATAGTTGGACTCGACAATGATTTGACAAGGGGCCTTATTCTCAGAATGCTTTGATTTAGACTATATACATTAGAAATTGATTTTTTTTTTGTTTTTTCAATGAAATGAAAATGGTCTGAAGTGCATAGTTCAGCGGGTGCTTCCCAGAATATTTCAAAACCCGCACGCGTGAATTTATATTTTCTCCCTTTTTTTTTCGCTCTCTCTCTATCTCTCTTTTTTTTTCCGACCATTCAACCTCTATGGGGTGATGTTGGACTTAGAATAGTGTCAGGACTAGTTTAGAAGGGTTTTTAGAACAGGGATTACAAGGTGCATGGGGAAACCCTTTCATTTTGGAATCAGGGTTTAGAAACATCATTAGTTGGCTTTTTTAAAGTCTTCATTAGCTTCATTTGTCCATAGTTTTGTATCTACATATGAATAAATATGTCTATTTTTACATACATGCTTTAATGAAAAGTGTCCCATTAGCCTCTTTCATGTGTTGTGCAATTGAGCCCTTTTCAACTACCATCGTCCCTTTATGATAATGTTGACCGCTGTTGTGCTTCAATAAATATTACCTACAATGCTTAATACAGTACATTAGATCCATTTCTACAGCCGTCCCTTTAGATTTGTGTTAGCTGTTCTCCAAATCGCAATTCAGTCTTCTTATGTTTGATAGGTCCTTTCATTACAATCCTTGTAACATTGAACCTCTCGTACCTTGTTTTAGAATTCACCAATATATGCTTTAATAAATATATGCCGTTTTATAAACTCTCCATTAACGCATCGTATACTAAACAATTTAACTATTATTGTTGCTTGTGGATGTTTTACCAGCCATTTCATAATAGTTCATCCATTATGACTATTCTCCCGTACCTCGCGAACGGGTTGACAGTCTTAAATTCTTTAGTATCAAAGAGGTCATGTCCCTGCTCAACCAACCACCTAAATAAAATGCGGTTCCACGAACAGTCGCCGTTAATGAGCATTTTACATTGCTTCCTATCTTATCTTGACTACTTGTCACCTCCCTCCCCAAAAGCACAGCGACTGACTCTCAGTCTTTGGTCACTTTAGTTGAAACGTGGCTGTATTCCTGCTGTATACTTCATACCGATCAACTTAAAATTTGCAACAACTAATGTCTACTTTGCGGTTTTGTTGTACTACGCCGTAATAGACAGAAGTGCCCCTATTCATACTGCCTGATGGTTAGTAAACGATTCCGGCGCTCTGTTAGGGTCTTTGGGCATCAAGTATGATATTGGGATTTATTTTATTCAGCTCTTCAAGTGTATGCTTTGGCCCGGTAGGATTAGATACCCCCTGCTATTTTTCATTTTGGCGGGCAGCTCATTGGGATTCAACGAACTGTTTGATAACAGTGGACTGAATATATAGCTATGGAGTTAAGGGAAAGCAATATTATTTTATGTGGAAGGTTTGATATTCGCATGACTTTCGCTGAGCAATGTGATAGCACAGCAGGAATAGGACCGCGTTTCCTACCACGTGTCAGAGAGCAACAAAGAGATCATTTTGTTTCACAGTTTTAAAAGGGGTGAAAAAGTGGTTTAAATGAGTGAGCTAAAAAGAAGGTGTTTTACAGGAAGATCACCAAACAGCTACAGCAGGGGTATTGTAAATAGTTTAATGGGTTAGATAATATCGTATTTTATTCCAGGCAACTGTGACCAATACTAAAATAAAGGCGCGGGGTTTATAATACCAAGAAGTATAATGTAGGTGGCAAGTGGAAGATCTGAAGAATGGTTAACATTAATATAAAGGAACGATTTGATAATAAGAAATAATATCCTATATAAGTCATGAGAGGACAAAAGGGGTGGTAAATATTGAAGCACGACAACGGTCAACATTAATCAAACACTGCCGATGTTAGTAAAAAAAAGGGATCTATTGTATAAGACATGAGAAAGACTACTGGGACATTTGTTCATTGAAGCATGTAAAAAGAGACATATTTTATTTAGATATGGATACAAACTATGGACAAACTATAACAAAACTAAGCCAATGAAGGCTATAAATAGCCAACTAATGGTGGTTTCAAATCCTGAATCCAAAATGAACGGACTTCCCCATGCATCTTGTAATCCCTGTTCTGAAAACCCTTCTAAACTAGTCCTGACACTAATCTAAGATCACCATAGCCTCAAAAAAAATGGATGGTGAAGAAAAAAAAAAAAAAAAAAAAAAGGAATGAAAAAAGAAAGAGAGAGCGAAAAAAAAGAGGGAGTAAATAAAAATCATGTGGGCGGAATTTGAAAGGTTTTCCAGCCATCACAGAAAAGTAATCCCCCTTACTTTTCTCACATTTCATCACAGCAATCTATAATTATTTAACTTTGGCAGCGCAGTGTCCCCTTTTATTTCTTTTCCTTTGTTCTAGTGCAATAAGGGGATCCCTGACAGAAGAGCTGAAACTCATCTAAAATAAATATTTAATGATTCCAATTTATGATCGTCGAGGAAATCAGTGTCTAGACATTTAAAAGAAACCTTAGTTTATTAATTAAGATTATCTTAAGGACAACTATATATATATTAAGAAAGAATCATGGATATAAATTAAAAAATCTTCTTTGCCCTGGGTATTTTAGACGATGGTCATGTTGTTGTAGTGATGGCGGTAGTGCTTGGGAGTGATGAAGATGTGATGGTGGTTGTTCTGTTATTGGCGTCGATTCGTCTACATAAATATCGCAATTCGGTTTTTGTTGAATAGAGGCATGTGATATAATGGGCGACATAGTTGTACGTTGTTCTTGTCTAGCAAGTGACCGAGAATACCTTAACCCACAAGCATTGCATAATGTACGATGTCCACTAGGCCCTCGGCGCCATTCAGGACTATGAGTAGTATGGCAACTTTCACAGCTTTTCGTTTCATTTGGTCGAATACGCCAGGATTTAGGTGAAGACGACGAGAATGAGGGCGGCGATCCTCTTTTTGCAGGAACATGGACTTGTTCGTGCTGTGGGTATTGAACATGGTGATGATGATGATGATGATGATGACGGTCGTTATTATTGTTTCCGTGCTGACTGTAGGAAGTAATTCTGATTTGATGATCGGTATTAATGTTGGACGAGGATGAATTTATGATAGGTGAAAATGGTGATGGTGATATAGAAGTAGTTGTTGGACTATAATTACAAAGAATTTTTTATTTTTCAAATTCCGGCTACTATTTTAATTTTTTTTTTTTTTTTTTTTTTTTACCTGGAACAATATGATTGATGATTATCAGGAGACGGAGGTCTAGAAGGAGGGTGTGATATTTTAAACACGGCAAACGTTAATTGTCCATATTGAATAAGAATCTTTTCGACCCGAAGGAGGCCATGGCGCTCCAGGGATAGGTTTGATGTGAATCGGGTATGGTGAGTGCAAGGAGTATTTGGTTGAATTCGCGGGGACAGCTGCGATCGATTAAAGTGATGGTTTTTTTGATCCTGTTGTTGGATTGCTTGATGGAAATCATCCCGTATGGCATCTATTATGGTGTCATAGTGAGAAGGAAGATGGTCTTTGGCAGGCCAACTCATAACGATGTCTCGTGTGACATTATTATATAATTGGAATGCACGGAGTGTGCCGATCGATTGCTCTTGCTCATTTGACACATGACTATTAGCGTGGTGATTGTCATGGTAGCGTTGAAAAAGTGATGGCAAACGATGAATCCCCTATTTTTTAAAAAATGAATCCCGTCAGTCTGAAGATAAGTGATAAAAAATACCCTGTCTGCTATTACACTAGTTTCTGTCTCCTTTTCATGATCACACAAGGCATGAGGACAAGCAGGATAACCTATTTATAACATAAGGGAAATTGTCAGCCTTTTCTTTTTTTTCTTTTTTGGTCTTTCTTTTGTTTGAGTATTCACACTCCGCGATCATTTTTTTTCCATCGAGATTTCCCAATTCCCGACTCCGAATTTACCTTGGTTGCAATGAAAGAAGGCCAAAACAATATTTTCAGCAGCAGTATACATGATAACATCTACAACAATCCAGTCTAGGTCATTGCCCCTGTCTTGCTTATTATAATTGGCTATGCAATCCAATTTTCTCAACCGACATCTAAACAAAGCCCCGCCATGCAGAAAAAAGGTAAACAATTGATCAAACGTTTTTTTTTTTTTTTTTTTTTTTTAATACCTTGTGACGGCCCCAGCCAAAGTATTCAAATCAGTAAAATTACTGAAATCATCCTTGGCCAATAATCGCTCATCAGGATGGATCAGGTCAATGAAGGGTCTCCCGAGCAAAAGATCTTTGATCGAATGACGATCAACTGTAGTATTCATGATCAAGGTAGGGAGGTATAAAAATTCATAATCCGGCAAAGAAAGTAAAGCCCAAAAACAAGAAGACATCTTAAAAAAATTATAATCAGAATATGAGCCCAATCATTGATGATGTGTCAATCGTTTTTTTGATATTTACAATATTAATACCAGACCCACTAGATTATCAATTGATTAACCAAAAATAAATAGCAAAGAGTACAGGGAGGGTTTAAAAAAGAAGAGAAGGAAAGGGAAAAAAAATAGTAAAAAGAAGATAATGAAAAAGAAGTTTTAACTTTTTTTTTTTTCGAAATTGGGGAGTGACCGGAGAGAAGAAAGGAGGGAGTGAACGAGGGGTAGGAATTTTGGGCTGTGCGCAATTGAAGTCATTTTTACACAGAAAAAAGCCATCGCCACTATAAAAAGGGTCCGATTCCGAACTTGGATAAAAAAACTTTAAACTTGCCTGTGTCCCCCCACACTAAAGGGTTCCAATCCATTTTCCTTTTTCACAAGCATACCGCTGAGGCACCTAGAAGAAACTGGGATCCGTAAATATAAACAACAATCAGAATCACTATATGTGATTATTAAAGGAAATTTGGATATTAAAATAGAAATGATTATCTGTTTATGTAAGGTAAAGCGAATCTGATCATTCTTTTTTTCTCAATTTGACAGTACGAAATGATCGAGACGGAGTATAAAAATAAACGTTTTAGCGGAACAAGGCACAGTACACCTGACATTCTCACCTTTGGCTGAGCTTGAGCTTGAGTATAGTGTGGTGTGGTCTCCTCCTATTTCATGCTAATTGATCTTTTTTTATCTCCTTTTTTATACAAAGGTGCCCAAAAAGCTTAAAAAGCAGTATTTTGATTGGGGATCTTGAGTGCACCCGACTTTTTGACATTTTTTTTTGATCGGGTAAATGCTTCCAAATTAAATCAACCTGTTTGCTTTCACCTCAATATATTTTCTATTGCTATTGAAACTGGCTATGATTCCTTTTCTTAAATAATTAGGAAATCGTTGTTTCGGGGTTGAAAAATGTTGTTATTTTTTATTGGCCAATAAAAAAAGTGTTCCTGATGGGTCTGCCCAATAAATATGAAAATAAAAAACGCAATGTGTTACCATGGATGAATTATTTAGCACAAGCCATTTCTTGTCAATCAGACAGAACATTCTTCAATGTCACCCAATCAAGAGTTTGATTGTTACTAAGAATCATCTCTGTTACGTTATACCCTCCTCATCAGAAAAAAAAAGCCAAAAAAACTTCTCGATCGTCAGTTTAAGAACGCCGAAATGGTCACTTACACAAATTATATAACCCATGTTTCCTTTAACCATTATAACATCTGCCAACCCTTTTTCAAAAAAGGAGCAAGTGCCACCTATAATTTTCAACTTTAGGTACAAAAGAAGCGAAAGAAGAATTTTCATCTTTCTTCCATTTGATGTGAAACAATATATTCTCCAATTACTGAGCTCTTTTATTTTTTATTTTTGGCTACGGTGTTCCTTTTTCCAGTCTTGTTCTCGTTGTTCTCCGCCAATGGAAAAACAGGTAAAAGCCCGGTGACGAAAGTATAACTTTACCTTCTTCTTTGTTAACGCTTGCTAATCAGTAATTTTTTTTTTTTTTTTGTTTGCTATGACTTGTACCATCATGCATAATTGAATTGCCTCAAATGAGATCAAGTTTAGAGGAAAATCAAGATGAAATAAAGAAGAGATGCTACAAGAGAATGAGGCGCTCTGGAAAGATGCTTATACCGCGCTTCCTCGGAACCAATCTAATTAGCGACATCAATTCATATCAACGATACTATGTTTTAATATTTTCTAAAATTACCAAAAAGTTGTCCATGGTCAGTGGGTAAATTTTAGCATTAAAAGCAACGATGTAGCCAAATTTGCATTTTACTGAAAAGCCGTCATAGGGCATAATATATAACCTATCATACATGTAATCGTTCTCATGCGATCTCGATTTGCAATCATCCCTCCGAAATTATAACACACTATCATTTAGGTCTTACAAATATGCTAAGGATATTTTTTTGACTTGATGATATATCTTTTAACCACGTAATATGATAAGGTGAAGTTATGTGATTGGTTTTTTTTTTTATAAAAAAGAAAAATTGTCTTCGGCATGTGAAGTTGTTCGGTTCTGCCTGATGGATCCAGAGGCCGCAAAAATATTTCAAATCCAGCACACGTGAATTTTATTTTCTCCCATTTTTGTTCCGTCTCTCTTTCTTTTCTTTTTCCTTTTTTCATCTTCATCTTCTTCTTCTTCTTCATCATTCAACCTCCTTGAGGTTATGTTGGACTTAGAATAGTGTTAGGGCTAGTTTAGAAGGGGGTTCAGTTGAGGAATTACGAGATACATGGGGAAACCCTTTCATTTTGGATCTAGGATTTGAAACCATTATCAGATGGCTTTCTGGAGCCTTCATTAGTCTAGTTTAGTGCTAGTTTGTCTATATTTTATATCTATATCTCAATAAAATATGTATATATTTATTTTCTTTAAAAAAAAATGTCCAATTAGTTTCTCTGATGTCCTGTACAAGCGGTCATCGCGTCATTAGATTAATGTTGACTGATGTTGTGCTGCAATTACTAATGACCTTTTAGTTTTTCTCATGCACTTGCACACTAGTAGATCCTTTTTTACAGTCATCTCATCCCTTTAAGTTAGTGTTGACCGGTCTTTAAATCTCATATCAGTCTCTCTCATGTTTCCTTTAATAGATTTTCCCGTTAAATTACTTGCAGCAATACATGCCTTTTTATGAACTATCCTCTCACCCATCGTATATCAAACAATGCCGCTATTATAGTTGTTTGTGAATGTTCTACCAAACATTTACTCAATAGTTCACTCACAATGGCTACTCGCCCCGTGCCTCGCGAACTTGCTGGAAGTCTTAGACTATACTATTAAAAGCGGCCATACTTCTTGAATAATCGTGTAAATGGATAATTTTGCGCGCATAGTCGCTACTATAGATCATTTTACGCTGTTTTTTCGTAGCTAATATATAATCACTTTCCTGGACCCCTAGTGACTGGTTGGCAGGTTTAGGTCACTTATTATAAATCATCACCCTATTCCCGCTCTACCATTCATATTTATCCACCTGCGATTCGCCGCAAGCGGAGCCTCCACTAGACAAGATACATTGTATATTTGCAGCTCGTAATTTTCATTTTTTATTTTTTACTATTCTTAATATGTATGTAGTATAATAATAATAAAAAAGAAGTTCAAACTGAAACCAGTTGAGCCCCAGGGTCTGTCTATAGAGATACAAAAAAGGCAGGGTGCGGGGTACCTATTTTGTCGCAACAAAATGCGATCATTGCCTTGCCATGATATACTGTACTATGCTTGCGTTCTGTCTTTAATGTATATTCGTCATTTTATCAGAAATTAAAACTGTATTCAAATCTTATATAGTTTATGTCCCAGTAAGCCGCATTTTAAAATTGCAAGTACCTCAGCATGATTGTCTTTGGTTACTGAATCTCAGCGCGAGGGTGGCTTGTGAGCCTTTTCCAATATGCTCCATTTTTCATGACATTCGGTATGTTGAAATACCGCTCATCTTCTTGGTAGGTGAGCAATTCTTTCACGATCAATAAATTAAAAGTAATACGCTTTATGAGTAAATGTAAGTATGGTGTACTCCCATTATATTGATATAATTATGCTCAATTGTCTTTATTCCATTTAGATAGAATAAGGATATCGCTGGTGACTTGGATCTGGGTTTTAAAAATTGTTTTTTCATTTTTTTTTTCTTCTCAGTTGTTGAATTTCTTTTTTCTTTCTTCAACTTTTTTCTTTATTTTATCGTCAATAATCATGCCGTCAACGTTCCATACGTTAGAACGAGAACGTATGTTCCGTGATCCTTCTTCAACAGAATTCGGTGTGCCTATTTTACAAGAAGCAGTACGTCCCCATATTGATGCTTTCAACAGTTTGACGCAATATCAAGGCGATCAAGATGGTCTATTGGATTATGCTGTGCAAGACCTTGGTGTGGAAACCCTCTTCGATTACTCTAGTAACCTTCATCAATCAACCAATGGCGACGATCTCGGCAACAAAATGACTTTCTGGTTAGAAAAGCCAAAGATATTATCACCCATGGTGGCCGAAAAAGATGTGACAACCCTCAACCGCAAAACCTTCCCTTCTGAATGCCGTGAACGTATTACAACTTATCGTGGGCGCTTCCAAGTCAAGCTTTGCTGGCGTATAAACGATGGTCCTATGCAATCTGATGTGCGTGAATTGGGCCAAGTACCGATTATGGTGCGATCCAACAGGTGTAATCTTCGCAACATGTATCCCAAGCAACTCATCGCTCACCACGAAGAACCTGAAGAAATGGGTGGTTACTTTATTGTCAACGGTATTGAAAAATTGATTCGTTTGCTTATCGTTCCTCGTCGAAACCATGTGACCGCCATCATCCGAAACTCCTTCCAAAAGCGTGGCCCTACTTACTCTATTTATGGTTGTGCTATCCGTTCTGCTCGCCCCGATCAAACGACACAAACGAACACTGTCCATTACCTCAATGATGGTAACGCGATGCTTCGATTTGCCTGGAGAAAACAAGAATATATGGTGCCTGTGGTCCTCATCCTCAAGTGTTTGATTGATGCCTCTGACAAGGAAATCTTTGACGGTCTGGTCCAAGGTGATGTGAAGAATACTTTCTTAACCGATCGTGTGGAATTACTTCTTCGTAGCTTCAAGATCTACTCTCTCTATACTCGTGAAGCTTGTCTTGCCTATCTTGGTGAAAAGTTCCGTGTGATCATGGGTCTCTCTGAAGATATGTCTGATCTTGATGTTGGCAAGGAATTATTACGGAAGATCATCTTGGTGCATTTGAACGACAGTCGTGATAAATTCAACCTATTGACGTAAGTGGCTAATAGAAAGGAAGAAAAAGAAAAACAAGTTTGAATTAAATGTTTATAATTTTGGTAGTTACATGATCCGAAAACTTTACTCGTTAGTATCTGGTGCTTGTTGCGCTGATAACCCTGATGCTCCTCAACATCAAGAAGTGTTACTTGGTGGTCACATCTACAATATGATCATCAAGGAAAAACTGTACGATTGGCTTTATGCTATCCGGCAACAAGTGAAAACTGACATTCGTTTGTCTCCTGCGAAGGTGGATCTTCATGACAGTAAGTATATGAATGGGTATGTGTATATTTACATTAAAGTATGCTGATTATCATCATTTTATACATAGAGAACTACATTTTGAATACTCTTCGTAAGGTGCCATGCGATATCGGATCCAAGCTCTCCTACTTTTTAGCTACGGGTAATCTTGTCAGTAAAACTGGTTTGGATTTGCAACAGGTAAAGAAATGTTCAGGGGAATAATACAAAAAAAAAGGAGGAACCTTTTCTAACTAGTTATATTTATTAGTTCTCCGGATACACCATTGTGGCGGAAAAACTCAACTTTTATCGATACATCTCTCATTTCCGTTGTATCCATCGTGGTGCGTTCTTTGCTGAACTTAAGACGACGGCCGTGCGAAAATTGCTTCCAGAAGCTTGGGGTTTCCTTTGTCCTGTCCACACTCCTGATGGTTCACCATGTGGGTTACTCAATCACTTGGCGCACAAATGTAAGGTGGTCAATGAACCTTTAGATACTAGCCGTGTACCTTCTCTACTATCTGCTCTGGGTGTATCACAGACCGTTTTGCATTCTATTGCTCGTCCTGATGATGTGGCTGTCCTCCTGGATGGTCGTATTGTGGGCTGGTGTACTCCCAAGACCGCTAACAAGGTGGCTACTAGTCTCAAAGTTTGGCGTGTCAACCGCGAAAAGGATATCCCATTTGATCTTGAAATTGCCAACGTGCCTGTTTCCTACGGTGGTGAATATCCTGGTCTTTATCTCTTCTCCCAGCCTGCTCGTATGATGCGTCCCGTCAAGTATCTGGGTAATGGCAAGACTGATATGGTTGGAACTTTCGAACAAGTCTACATGGATATTGCCTGTATGGATGATGAAGTTGTCCCTAATGTCACCACTCATCAAGAATTTGCCCCTACCAATGTACTCAGTATCATTGCCAATATGACACCTTTCTCTGACTTCAATCAATCCCCTCGTAATATGTACCAATGTCAGGTAAATAGGAAAGAAAAGGAACTCAAAAATTTATCAATGCTAACAATTTTTTCATGTCGATTCTTAGATGGGTAAACAAACAATGGGAACACCATCATCAGTATATAACCATCGTACCGACAACAAATTGTATCGTATTCAAACTGGACAAACACCTGTAGTACGACCTGACCTTCACAATGAATATGGTTTAGATGGCTTCCCACAAGGTGCCAATGCGGTTGTAGCAGTGATCTCATACACGGGTTACGATATGGAAGATGCGATGATTCTCAACAAGTCAGCACACGAGCGAGGTTTTGGTTATGGATCTATTTACAAATCAGAAATCATCGACCTGAGCCAATACCGTAGTCGAGGCGATCCTGTGGTATGTCGCTTTGGATTGGATCGTCGTGGCAAGACCGCATATAAGGAATATCTAGGCAATGATGGCTTACCTCACATTGGTGCACATTTGAAGGCCGACGACCCATTATACTCGTACGTAGATGAAGCAACTGGCAAAGCTACTGTCAAAAAATACAAGGGACCTGAAGATGCCTATGTGGATGAAGTGCGTTTGGTAGGCGATGATGCGGGCAACGAATTACAAAAGGTGCATATCAAGTTACGTATCACACGTTCTCCTGTCATCGGGGATAAATTCTCATCTCGCCACGGTCAAAAAGGTGTTTGCTCTCAAAAATGGCCTGCAGTAGATATGCCCTTCTCTGAATCTGGTATGCAACCTGATGTAATCATCAATCCTCATGCTTTCCCCTCTCGTATGACTATTGGTATGTTTGTGGAAAGTTTGGCTGGTAAGGCAGGTGCTCTTCATGGTATTGCTCAAGATAGTACTCCCTTCAAATTCAATGAAAAGTTTACGGCGGCGGACTACTTTGGTGAACAATTATTATCTGCTGGCTACAATTACCATGGAAATGAAGCAATGTACTCTGGTATTACCGGTGAAGAAATGAAGATGGATATCTATATTGGCGTGGTATATTACCAACGTCTCCGTCACATGGTGAACGACAAATTCCAAGTGCGTACTACTGGTCCAGTCCACAATTTGACAATGCAACCTGTCAAGGGTCGTAAGCGTGCTGGTGGTATTCGATTTGGTGAAATGGAACGTGATTCATTATTGGCGCACGGAACTAGTTTCTTATTACAAGATCGGTTGATGAACTGTTCCGATTATTCTCAAGCTCATGTTTGCCGACTCTGTGGTTCTCTGGTATCTCCTATTTGCACCAAGATTGTGTCTTCGCTTGGCAATCAACGCACCTTCGAATGCCGAACTTGTCAAACTTCTAAGGGTATTGATGTGGTGGCTATTCCTTATGTCTTCCGTTACCTTACCACTGAATTGATGAGCATGGGCATTCGTCTGACATTGGGTGTCAAGCCATAGATAGATTTATCATCCACTTTTATTATTTTCATAGTTAGACTCCACATTTCCTCTCCCTTCTCCCTTTTTACATTCTTCCTGCCCTTCATTTTTATATACATCACTCTATTTCCCTTTATCTTTGTTTGTTTTTTATTTTTATACTTTATATAGCATCATTCATGTTTTTATCTTCATTCTCTCTTATAATAAAAACCTTTTGACCAAAAGCTTTGAATTTTTTTTCATATTGTCGGACTTTACTTTTTCGGGTAAACTAAGGAAAATATATTTAAAGCTAGTTTTTTTGTTTTCTTTGTTTCTCTTTATTCACTCCATTATTTTGTAGAATGGGAAAACCGTTTTTTATATTGTACGTAGGCTTAGTGTGGCTAAGGTGGATGATGGCCAGTTTGCCTGGGTATATCCATCCTGATGAATTCTTCCAGTCGCCAGAAATCACAGCGCGAACCGTCTTAGGCGTAGACAGTTTGACACCATGGGAATTCCAGCCAGAACATGCAGCACGGTCTATTATAATACCGTAAGTGTTTTTTTTTTTTTTTTTTTTTTTTTTTTTTTTTTTTTTTTTTTTTTTTTGGGATTATGTGATGGAAAAAGGAATTTGGTACTCACCTCGACGCGTATGTAGATTTTTGACTACTGGTTTACCCTTGTGGCTAATGGCGCTGGTCAACCAGTGGCAAAGTATTTTGATTGAAGGTAGGTAAGGATAAAGTAGTTGGAGAGTGAGACATTGGATGCTCATATTCTTTTTATAGTACCTCAGGCATTGACTCTTTTTCTGGTGGAGCGATCGTCTTGTTTTGCACTCACTTTAGTCACAGGTAACACTCGTTCCTCGCTCGTTTATGCATCCAAAATTGTTACTGACCTATTCCTTTTTCTATGTATAGATTACGTTGTGTACAAGTTGTGCCAAAAGCTAGGAAAAGATGAAATTCTTCCTCTCCTTTTTGTGGCCACCAGTCAAGTAACATTGGTATATAATACTAGACCTTTCTCGAATTCAGTGGAAGCGTTAGTTCTCGGCCTTGGTCTGCTCTCTCTTGTATTTTTTGATATGGATCGTAGTTCCGGATTTGGACTCGGTTGTCTATTGACATTCGGCGTGTTTACTCGAGTTACTTTTATTCTCTATGGCTTTCCTATTGGCTTGGGTTTCTTGTATCTTGCAAGGTAAAAGAGTGGCGAAAGAGAAAATACTGTCAAGGTGATCGACTGATGTGTTTATACTGTTTTTTAGGCGACAAGGGCGTTTATTACAAAGTATAGTAATATTTTTATTGGGTGCATTAATTGTGGCTGGCGTGATGGTGGTGGCGGATTCTCTATATTATGGAAGCATGACATTGACATGGCAAGATGGAACTCCGATCATACACATTCGACAACTATTTACCTATCCTTTGTCTTCCTGGCTGCATATTCGATGGGACGGGACATTCACGCTAACATTGTTAAATAACCTTAAGTACAATATGAATGTGGAGAATTTGGCACTTCACGGTTTACATCCTAGGTATACTCATCTCCTGGTGAACTTCCCCTTGCTTTATGGTCCTTTAGCGATAATGGCCCTTTGGGCCTTCTGGTCTACAATGAAGAAGGTACATGAAGAATCTCCTGGTTATTTATTTTATGGTAAGTAGTAAATGAAATAGTAAGAAAAAACAAAGTAGATATATCTATTCACTGATTGTGTTGCATTTTTTAATTTATTTTATTACCTTACATAGTGCTATCTGGAATTATCGCTAATGCAATGATCGGCCTTTCAATCATGCCTCACCAAGAAGCTAGATTCCTTGTTCCTATGCTCGTGCCTCTGGTGATGGTTTACACCTGGGATCAAACGTCAAATATTGGATCCCTCCCATTTATGGTAATTACAATTGGAATGAAATCAGAGAGAACTAGAAAAGCTACTTACTCTGTCTTATATATATCAATAGCTTGCATGGTTTGCTTTTAACCTTACTTCTGGCTTCATCTTTGGAAATCTACACCAGGTAATAGATAAATTTAAAGATTTAAAGGGGAAACTTCATTTTGTTAATGATCACTTCTTTGCATATTAGGCTGGGGTTGTTCCTTCTCTGGCCTTTGTACAACGCCAATCTATGGGGATCAATGGGTGTGAACTGCTGGATTCTGGAAATATCGCCTGTGATATTATGCCTGTTGGAGGTATGAAGAAAAGCAAAGACAAAAAAAGGAATTACAGTTGATGTTTCTTCTTTTTTTTTTTTGCGTGCAATAGGGCCTATCCATACGAATGGATTCAACATTACCACACATGTTATATTCCACAAAACTTATATGCCTCCTCGTCATTTGCTGGCTTTTCCTCTGAGTTGGAAGGGTAAGAGAAGAAAAGAGGATGAGACTAGGTACTAAAATTGATCTTATTACTAATGGTCATGCTCAATTTGTATCATATGTATAGATGGACCCGCTCAAATTTCAATTGAAGATGTCGCTGGTGATAAATCGAAACTATATGATGCTTTGAAAAAACGACAAGGAATTGACTACCGGAAACATGACATTGACCGATTACAAATTGAATTTGCAGCATCCATTGAAGCACCTGGCACATATGAAAGGTAAAAGGCATATCAATTGACAAGATACATACATAAGTGGATGATGAACTAATACAATCTCCTCTCCTCCACTTTTACAGAACATTGCTGGTATGCCCAAATGTGACTCCATTACCTGACATTCCCGGACAAAGATATATGCTGATCTCAAGTTACAGTCCTCACGTGAATTTTGATCATATGTCCGATATGCTCGAACTTGCTCAAGAATACGACTCACCTATTAACTTGGCCAGCTTGAATATATTTGCGATCCTATCTGACCAGGATGAGTGAACTATCTTTTATTAAGCAACATTCTTGTTAGCCTCGTTTGGACTGTATGTGTGTTTTGTGTAGTTAGAATAGAAATATTATGTAGATATTAGATTATTATATTCATTTGATTTATTGATTTGATGATGGCACAATAAAGAATTCGTTTTTAAACGACTTTTTTTTTTTTTTTTTGTTCTGTATTGATTAGACACAGTCGCATTATAGGTGCGTGTTGGCACAGTTCCGCGGTTCAGCGCGTCGTCGTCCAAAGGAAATATTCGCAAATAAAATCACGCAGAACCAAAAAGGGGTTTATTATATTTTGTAGTTATAGAAATTATTATGATATCCACTTCCACTACAGTATTATTATCATTTTTGAATAAAAACCATTTTATTTTTATCACACATTTGCTTTTGCCTTTGTTGGTGGTGTTGTTTTGTCTTTTTGTATATGATACTTGACCATTGTCGAAAAAATACTCACTATCACACGCAATCTTCTCCAAACAAAACTTGCCACTTATAGACAAACAAGAAGTGACCAGCATGTTGTATAACGAATAAAAACAACTTTATGGAGCACTTCATCCAGAAGGACCGTTATTCCATCTCACATTTAAAGTTTTATATCTTCATGATGAATATCAGTATCAATACAGAATTCCTCAATTCATTTTTGCGGTAGTTGAGAACATTTATTGATGTTTATATTTTGTCTATGCCTTGCGAAAAACAAGAGTATATGTATTTAAAGTCGGTCGATGTTTGAAAATTTTGGCTGTCGAGCGTTTAAAAAATGGCGAAGGAATATTGATCATGTTCAGGAGAGCCCCGGAAAAAAGATCTGGAAGCTGTTGTATCATTTATAACACATTCAATTGTCGAAAAATATAAAAAAAAGGGCCATACGGATGGAATAACTGGCGTGCGTTCTTAAGGGGCGCCAGCTAATGAAATGGTCTGGGTTGTTCAGAAGGTCTCCCCCTACGAAATCATTATTGTACACTGTATGGTAAATGTTTTATCATACACCAAAAAAAAAAAAAAAAAAAAAAAAAAAAAAAAAAAAAAAGAGAGAGAACGTTAAATACTTGATGGCTCGGATAGGAGAGTTTGATGGTTAGAAAAAGAAGGTATATTTTATTAAAGCAATAGTATAAACTGCGAAGGTCAGCAGCGGTCAAGGGACTAATGGAGTAGCATGAGAGAGGCTAAAGTGAGATCTTGAGATATTTTTCAACACTAATCTAAAGGGGTACGTGTAAAAAGGATTCCAATAGAATGTGCAAGAACATAAAAAAAAAAAATTAAAAAGGTCATCAGCTGTTGCACCACAACAACGGTCAATAGCAATCAAAAGGAGTGACGGTAGCGAAAAAGGGATCTATTGCACAAAACATGAAAGACACTAAAGGGACAGTTTTCATTGAAGCAAAAATGAAATATTTTATTCAATTGTAGATACAAACTATGAACAAACTAACATTAAACTATGCTAATAAAGGTTAAAAAAGCCAACTAATAGAGGTCCAAAATACTGGATCCAAAATGAAAGGGTTTCCCCATGCATCTTGTAATCCCTGAGCTGAAACCTCTTTTAAACTAGTCCTGATACTAATCTAAGTCCATTGTAACTTCAAAATAACTTCCATCGGTGATCAAAAAAAAAAAAAAAAAAAAAAAAAAAAAAAAAAAAAAGTTAAAGAAGAAAAAGAAAAGTGAAGTAAAAGATTTAAAACGAGAGAAAATAAATATCATCTATGCGGGATTTGAAATACTTCCTGTGGTGTTTGATGCGAATTTCTTTGGTGGATACAAAACATACACTCTACGTCATTATCATGCTAAACGGGTATATTTCATTTCTGAAAACATCGAGATACATAATCGGATTTAATTATGATATAATATATTCAGAAAAAAGGTGGAAGGGGGTAATCTATGCTAAAAACCAAATAGGGCACTATAATTCAGGTTTGATTCGAGAAGTTTGAGGAGTCAGAAATAAGCAAATATCATCATCGTTGTCGTCACCAGGAGCTAAAGGTGCTTTATCAACGCCATTAAACTGTTCCTTGCCCTTTCTATCCTCTGTTTCGACATTTACAGACGACCCCTTTTGCGACTGCGGCTGCTTGTGGTCCTCCGCCAATATCTGAGTCACAGCATCCACCTGCTGCTGAGGGTAGGACCGCATGTTCCATTGTTGAACAGCACACGTTGTCACAATACTCATGGTTAATAGTAAAACGATTATAAGACACACGCTAGTTAAAACCAGAGCGTAACGGATGACCAAAGTACGTGGATCCAAAACGAAACGCACTAAACGGTAGCAGAGATATGTGATGCCAGCCAAACAAAAGACTGCCAGGCCAGCCATATGCAACATGACACGCCACCAGCTAACTGGATTCCAAGTCACCAACACCATACTCCAGGCGAGAAGAAATATCACACAGGATATACCAAACACAAGCACGATCTCCGCAATACCTACGACACCAGCTGCCATGTCGTCATCATCAGTTGGTGTCATCAACATGGGAACTGGAAGTAATTGAATGGAATAGGCAAACACCAGATAAAAATCGATTTTCAATAAACTAGCTAGAGCACCATGTACAGGATCCATCGATTGTTGGAATGATGTCCGGAAATAAATTGCCAGGAATATAAAAAGGACAAAACAGGCACATGTCACACCAACAATGCTGTAGCTTATCATAGGTTCTGTAGTTGTTGCTGGTGTTAATTCATTCAATAAGTTCACATTGTACTGGCATTCTGCAGCTTTTTCTATTATGGCGGAATGTTGGTAAGATTGAATACCACTGTAAATGGCGAGCCAGAGTTCTAAAAAAAAAAAAAAAGGTAAGAAGCACAATCCTTTTAAATTCCGCTCCTCATTCACTGACCAAAAGCAAGCATAGCATAGAGGCAACTGGCCCGACGTTGAAAAAGTGCCTCTATGCACAAAATGCATTGATAGATAGGTCCAGCAACTAATAATCCCAAAGAAACCAGATCATACTGAGCGTAACCAAAATTTTTAACATACAGTACACAAGTGGATATTTGCCGAAGATCGTGTGTGATAAAGAAAAGACTGACAAAAACCATTGTGGTGATAGTTTGCACTATTGATACCGTCACAATCCATCCCGGTGCAATCCATCGGCTTAAACCAGATTGGGGTCGTTCAGTAGATTTTTTAAAAAAAGACGCAATTTTTCGTCCATTCATCACCATAGACATACTATCACAAATAGAAGCAAAGAACAAAGAAAAATAAAAACACCATTCAATTGTATATAATTGGTTTTATTGTTTTATTGATCATCAAGTGAGAGACAAAAGGGGTAGAAAGATATCGTAGAGGAATAGAGATAAAGTGATCAAATAAAAAGGAGAAGATGAGGGAAGAGAATATGAAAAAAAAGGTGATAATTATAAAGTAAAAAAAAAAAAATGATAATCATAAACTAATCTAAAGACACCTGACCATTTTAGACTACCACAGACCAAGGACTTTCCTTATCGCCATATTGAATATCCATAATTTCATCGCTGAATCTCTTGGTGTAGGGGCCTGCTTGAGAGGTAGAATCATATGGGTCCAAGGGGATGGCTAGATCTTCACCAAGGTATTCGATTGTCTTGATGGGGCTCACAATACATGCGGTTCCAGCACCAAACACTTCCTTCACGCGACCTTGTTTGATCGCTTCACGCAGTTCGGGCATTGTCAATTTGCGCTCAGTCACCTTGAATTCATTCCATTCACGCGCCAAAGAAAGGATAGAATCCCGTGTCACACCCGGCAAAATCGATCCATCCAAAGGAGGAGTGACGAGCTCCAGTTCGTTGCTTTCGTTCTTCCATAAAAGAAACAAATTCATGGCACCTACTTCGGTCAATTGATGATCATCTAGATAAAAAAAAACCCCACATCCCAGATCACGTTAGTTTTCTATTTCCTCTGCTAACTTCTCTCTGATGAGTCTTACCTCCAAACAACCATAAATTTTGTTGACTACCACGGGCGGCGGCTAATCGTTGAGGCAACAAACCAGGTGCATAGTTTCCACCAATCTTGGCATCACCGGTACCACGAGGCCAGGCACGGACATATTCGGTGGTAGCCATGAGCTTAATGGCGGCAAATCCAGTCTTGTAGTAAGGTCCAACAGGGCAACCAATGACAAATAATTTAGCGTTGGAGGGAGGGTTGACACCAAGCGCTTCTTGCGTGCCGATCATGGTGGGACGAAGGTACAAAGAGTAGCCACGTTCATTAGGAATCCATCGACTGTCCATTTTTGTATATTCGCCGATTAGTTTGAGTAGTTCATCCCCATCAAATTGCTATATAGATCAGGCAAAAGTTAGCTTCATTCAGTAATTTTGGTTCCAGTGTTCTGTATTTTAATGGGATAGCGTCTACTTACTGGAAGTGCAATACGTGCAGTGGAGCGATTCATGCGAGCCATATTCATATCAGGGCGGAATAGACGGATGTTTCCTTTCTTATCCTTGTAAGCTTTCATGCCTTCAAAACACTATGAAATTCATATGATCATTAATTCATGCTTATCACACACCATAGCATGCCTACAGCTGATATCATATCAATCATCTCGTCTTACCTCTGATGCGTAATGAAATACTACTGTACTAGGGGCCAGAGATAGGTTTTCATACGGTCGAATTTCAGGCGCCAACCAACCCTTTTCTTCATTCCAATCAGCAGTAATCCTAAACAGAAAACTGAGTGAATTTTCTTGCATCACTGTCATTTTATTTTTATCATCATACTTACATATGGTCAGTAAAAGTATGACCAAAAACAAGATCTTTATTGGCCACCAAAGGTTTCAGGACTTGAGATTTTGTCACTTTCACTTTACTTGCCTATAATCACAAAAACAATACCGAAAACACGGAGACAGTGGTCAGTTCAAGCCGTTTTCTGCTAATGTCTTTTTTTTTTTTTTTTTTTTTTTTTTTTACCAATGCTTACATCTAAGCCGGAAATAGTAGAGCTAAATCGTTTAGAATTGAGTGTAAAAGCTTTGCGTAGATAGTGTGTCGAAAACATGCTTAAAGGAGGAGAAGGGTGATTATAAAACAAAAAAGAAAGAGCAAAAAACTTCCCCTTTAAATATCACTTGAGCGGAATCCAAAACCAATTCAATTTTTTTCCCACGGGTGTATCATTCTTATTCCATGCCTTCAACTAGTAGTCTTTTTATTCTATTGTTTCAATGAATGTACTCTTCTAGCTAAGTATGATATTCATAGAAAAATGCTAATAATAATAATAAATTTAAACGAGGCTATTTTGTTTGACATTTTACATGAGTGAAGATGAATCATCATTACAATGCAAATGAATTCACCAATGACCATGCTTTATTCTATATTTTTCAAACACCGTTTTATTTCAATTCAATGACATTGCCATTCACTCCAATTTTAAAATCGAGGGGATAACTTGGTGGGTGCGTTGGTTCAGGAGAGGTGATAGAAGGTGATGTTGATGGTGCTGGAAAATACGGATGAATGGAACCAGATGAGTCTACATTAGCATTCTTTTTGGCAGTGGTTGATTTTTTCCATTGTTTTAAAGATGACAAGACACCGCCAGTGGCATTGGTAGATGAAGATGACTTGGATTTTTTTGCGTGTCGAGAAGGTTTTTCATTTTGAAGCACAATAACATTAGGTTGATCAGGTGCAGTCATTGGACCAGGCAAACCTTGGAAAAAGGGGGCAATGCCTTCCACTTGGCCTGTCAGCATACCTCTCTCCCATAATTCAACGGCTGCCAATTTATGGCTATAGGAATAAATGCATGTCGCCCAATACAACTAAAGGTAATAAAAGGAAATCAGAAGTTTTTAAAATAAATATATATGAATATAACAAAATACAACTTACATATATGTTGACCATAAGAAAGACACTGACGAGACTAAACTTGAATTCATCTTGCCATAAGATGTCACAATTAAAAAGGTCATTACTGGTATCAGTAAGATTAGTAGATGAAGGAACTTTGGCCAAACCAGCATGGCTGCACCAATCTTGATACTCCGATCTCATGGTAGCGAATAGAATCATATTCACAAACGCATCGATCAAAACAATAAAGACTGCCACCCATAATGAATGAGAGAAGACTTGAACGGCATGTGCAAGGTTCTATGTTTTTTTTTTAAAAAAAAAAAAAAAAAAGTCAAGAAAAAGGGTATCAGCAAGTGATGAATCAAATTTAACTGGATTGGGAATACAATGACTTTACTAGAAAAAGAGTAAATAGACCTCCTAAGGAAATGATGAAGAGGGCAAGATTGCAAACACCAAAAACAAGAAGAGGTGCCTGAGTCATATAAGAATAGAATGCTGGACAACATAATAAATGAATTAATCAAAATATAAGCGATGATCGTGATAGTAACAAATACTTACGACTCTGCCCTTTGAAAGAAATCACAGCGAAATATAATGAGAACCCCTGAAATATTACAAAGCAACATTAAATAACTTTCATTTGTGAAGAATCATCCTTTTAATAAATATTTTACCGCCCAGATAAGACAGGAAAATACTGATCCCATCCTTAAATGAATACACCCACAACATTTTCGTAAAGATTGATGATTGGTGTGTACATATCGCTTTTTACTGTGCGGTTTCGCTGTTTGAAATTCCATGTATCAAGTCTTTCGTTTTCGTAAAAAAGGGTATTAAGACTACAAATGAAAAGTATATAGGTATATAAAAAAAAATAAAAAAAAGAGCAGAAGAAGAGAAAAGAAAATTATATGAATATGTATAATATATAGACACAATAAGTGAACCATTATTTTTATTATTTCAGTATGGATAACAAGTATAAAAAAGGGGATGTGTTTTGGTGTCAACAACCAGATTTGGTAATTGCATGATGATATGATGAGGAAGTAGGGGAAAAAGTCAGACAGAGGGGTGAAGAGAAGTTACACTATTTTACTAACATATACTATCACTGAATAAACTATACTAAATCTATCGTTTCAACATTTTTTTGCCAATCACCGAAGAAGAGGATGTTTGCTTGTATCGCCGGTGAGCCTCACGAATATGATCAGGTCGAATCGGACCACTTTGGCCCCATTCTTCCATCACCTCCCGAGCCATTTCAACAATTTCACCTACATAGACCTTGGAGAAGCCCGCCACTACAAAGGCCATGGTTTGACTGCATTGTTGATTTATCACTTGACTGACCAGCTAAAAAGCACAGTTAGTCCCGTTCAACAGCATCGCCTTTACTAAAAATGTTTAATATCATTACCCTTTTGACGTTGGTTCGATTCAATGCTGACCGTCTATATGCTTCATAGCGTTGTAATTGTTCATCGGTGAAGTTTTCCAGTAAATACCTAGAAAGGAGGATATTAGCGAGACATTTTATGGTATGACCTGGCTTCAAATAACTAATTACTTCATATCTTCTTTAGCCTTTTCCATTTGGACATGCATATCGTCATCCAAAACTAATTCATCTTTATCGTCTTCGTCAGGGTCAACGTCGTCTTTGTCATTTGTACCATCCAATGCTGCCGTGGAAGTGTCTTGTTGGGATGTATTAATGGTAGTAGACGCCTGTTGTTGTTCAAGTTGCTGTGGTGTGACGAAGGTAGTGCTATTTGATCGAGATGTCGTTGGAGTGTTGCTGTCCTCATCTGCTGTTCGGTCCATTTCTACAGAGCCTTGCCTTGAAGTACCCGTACTAGATCGTCGCGAACTAGCATTTCGTTTGTGTGGATAGGAGGGACTGGATTCATAGGGCGGTGAATACATGGGCGACCCTCGATTAGTTGCTGCTGGAGGTGACGCATGGTTGTAATGAGAGGATCGCTTCGTTGGTATCATTTTGTTATGTAAAAATTAGGCGAGAAAAAAAAAAGTATAAAAAATAAAAATAAAAAAACATTCGGGGTTCAAATATTTTGTGGGTTCTTCTGTGTTCTTCCACCAAACACACTTTCTCATGACGAACAAAGATTGGTATTGATAGTAGCAAGATACGTTGCTTGTTTATTGTAAGTACTGAAATTGATGATACCGGGAAGCACGGAACATTAAAATACTTACCACCTTCGTTTCACGGAAATAGGATGACCAGAGACCAAACAGAACAGTATCATATCACTTCGGCAAAACAACAACAGACTTGATGACCTGACAACGAATATCTCACGAATATCGATTCTATTATTTACAACACATGTCAAGATCTTGGTGGATATTTTTGGAAAGTCTGATGAATCCTAGAAAGTGCCGATTGACTTTGGTTTAGGGCGACTGGAACAGCAACAAACGCAGCATAAAGTAACACGAAAGCGTAGTATGATTGTGATCAGCGACAATGCACCTACCAACATAAAGAAACTGAAATACTTGAAATGTACAACACCTACAAGTGCAACAGCAACAATCAATATGGAAAGAGCGACGATCTGCTATTACGGAGATCTGGTAGGTGATAAAATTAAAGGTATGAGGATTGACTAGACTAATACTTTTTTTTTTTTTTCTTCTTTGGGCGATAGATGGATCATGGAGCCATTATACAAGTGAAACTGGGATGGTTATAAGATCAGTTGTTAGAAGAAATCGGCTCAATGATGGTGACCCTACGGTACTTCCGAAAAATTAGTCAGTCCTTCTCTTGATACTTTGACCTAGCTATATGTTTATTGTATTGCAACATTCTCTCTAGTTTTATGACAGCATCACCCGCCCCTGATCTCTCCCTAGCTTGTATGACTTTTTTAATTCATCATTCCCCGTCCTAGTTTTACTTTAGCTTTCCCAGCCCTCCATTTTATACCTACATTCATCTCTCACAAATTTCTCAATAAAGAAAATCGCATTATTACTGTGCTCCTTGTTTTATTACTGTTTTATTGATTTGATAAATGAACCACATAAATGAACCATACTTCTCAATCAAAAGTGCGAATAAATAAAATATATAGTATGTCGTATTCAGTGTGATTGTATTTGTGTATATGTATTAATGAACTGCGTTATGATGATGATATACATATATGTGTGTATATTTATCCCCAAAATGAAAAATGACCCCTCTGATAGTTGATATATTTTTAAAACAAGTCATATTTATTCAAGAAAAGGTATATTTAAAATGAATAGTACGTACAAATAAAAAAAAAAAAAAGAATAGAAGAAATATATTATTAAAAGAAGGGAGTAAAACTAAACTAGGCCATGGAAGGGTTTGGTTTCTCGAAAGAATCACGGACGTGATCATCATCAAAGAGTTCGTTCAACAAAATCCCGTTTTTCCTTGTCAGAAGTTCCAAATCGCGGGTGATTTCAACATAGATATCTTCTTCTATTAAGAGTCCCCACATTTCCAGCGAGAAACAAACATAATCATCGTTCCGGACACTGTCATACAATATTTTTCGTCAAGTTGAAAGATCCATTCTGTTTACGGCATGATCGCGCTGCAACCCTGAGAACATACGCTGGCTGACTTCGTGCAAGCTCAAGAGCTGAGGACCAGCGATCTTGTAATGTCCGCTGTAAGGCGAGCCGTCGGCGAATGAGCAATATATCCAACTCCAAGTGCGATGTCCTCCAGTTTGCAAGGTTCCACTGTCGAATCCAGAACCAATAAAGGGAGGGCTTTGTGCTCAGTACATACTCAGTACATAGTGTCGGAAAACCATCAGAAGTTGATACAAGATTTCGGGTTAACGTAGAATAGTCACCCGATTCTTGTTGAGTTGCTGTGACAAACATGTTTGAATCGCCGTGGATTGATTTTTGAAATTACATGTGTCATTTGTTGTTGTTGCTGAGAATCGAAGAAACGATGTCGTCCGAGGGAATGTTACTGTTATGTATACAGTGTAAACTATCACAACTAACACTACCGTAGGCTAATGGCACTATTCTACAATGAAGACTAATTTACTAGAAGTTAGAAATTACGAATCCAAAATAAAAGGGTTCCCCCATGATGTTTGTTTGCATTTTTGGAAAATGCCTCTAAATCAAGCTCTAATACTAATACTAGATCACCTGCACCCCATGAAGCCTTGCCATCATATCATTCAGACTTTCAGGAAGAAAAAAAAAAAAGGAAGCAAAAGAGAGCCAAATAAAAAAAAATCATGTGTGCCGGCCCTGAACAGGCTTCCCCCACTGAAGGCGACAGGACGAACTCGTCTAGTATCAACACTATTGATTTTTCAACACACACACAAAATATTGAATCGAAAAGTGCTGATCATGACGATTATGCGTCAAGGACAGCATTAATATTTGATAGAAGAAATAAGAAGACGTTTTAAAATAAGTGATATAATAGATACGGTTTTTATTGATTGAATAAAATGATGAAAAAAAAAGGCTGTGATATTTGGGACTGTGGATGTGATTGAAGAACGGTAATTTGAGGCTATGGGTGTAACTAGGTAAATTGGTCGTCTATAGATATTTTTATATGTTTGAAGAGTGGATACTTGAGGCGGTGGATTCAACTTGTATAGGAATGACAAGTGTGTAGTGTGGGAATGAAAAATGGCGAAGGCTCTGATCTCATCCTGTGATGAATACGAGACTGAATAAAGTAACTTTATTATATAAAAATAATAATGAGGAAGATGTCAGAAAAACCCAGTGGGTAGAAAAACCTTGCTCTTCAAAAAAAAAAAAAAAAAAAAAGTAAAACTGAGAATACAAAGTCTAATTTCAGTACCAATAAACGCTCTGGCGCTCCGCTGGAGCTTTTGGAAATCTTTCGATTTACTGGGTGTCACAGTTTTTGGTTAAAGTGTGGGCTTCGATGGGATAGGATTAAAGCCTCCGCCATTTCGCACTTTGGTGGGTAGCCCCGTGGGGCCCAAGCTCAGCGCGTCGTCAATGGTTTTTTTTTTTCCGTGCTAAAAAAAAAACAAAAAAAAAAAGGGATTAGGGCCTCCGCCATTTCGCACTATGGTGGGCAGCCCCTTGGTGCCCAACCGTCGTGCTCAGCGCGTCGTCATCGGGTTTTTTGTGTGCTGAAATAATAGCTTACTTGAAATGCGTCGGAGAGATTAGAGTTTGATTATGTAGGGGTTGCAACTGCCTACCCACTGGAAGATAAAATGAATTATGCACTATGGTAATTATGGCGATTGCCCCTTCCCTGATTTTTTGACATAAAAAAAAAAAGGCTGGTTGATTCAGGTTCCGCATTTTGCTTTCTATTTTTTTTACCCCCATTTTTTTTTCCTCTCTTTTTTTTTCTTTTTTATTTTTTTCCTTCATGATAGTCTGAAGGATTTGATGGCAAGGCTCATTGGGGGTACTGGTGATCTAGGATTAATGTTAGAACTTGAATTAGGGGCGTTTTAAAAAACGCAAAACAAACATCATGGGGAAACGCTTTCATTTTGGATGTAGCATTTGGGAACGTCAGTAGATTAGCATCATGGAATCGTCATTAGTTTAGTAATAGTTTGTCATCGTTTGTATCTACGTTTGAATAAATACGTTCTTTTTTTTTAATTAGTTTCTCTGTTGTACGTTTACGTGATGAACTTCATCGAATGTGTATTACATATGCATAGAAAAAAAAAAGTGTGTCTACAGTATATATATATATATATATGAAAAAGGAACGGATTGGGTATTATGGAGACTGATTCCACCAACTCTATAAGTTTGTACGTAGAAAAGAAAACAGTGAGGCATTCGTGTAAAAAAACAGCTATTACAGTGTATTTTGTTGTGGTGGGATATATCAAAGAGCAAAGTTGAGAATACTGTAGTATTAATTATGTAGCTACTGGGTGGCAGGGCATTTCTGAAGTGTGGGTTTTGATGGGATAGGATGGAAGACTCTGTGATTTGGCACTGTGGGTGGGCAGTGATTGAGAAAAAAAATGATGGACGGCTCCTATGGTGGGCAGAGCGTAGGGCTCTTAATTTGGTCCCGTCCCGATTATGGTATTGAGAAAAAGTCCTCAATACCTGGTACCGATCAGTACCAATACCTATTAATGGTATTGTCTCGCTAAGGTTTTGGTATTTTTAATCCCGCTAAGAGGTATTGATCAATACCAATACCTACTGATGGTACCATCCCGGTAAGGAATTGGTATTGCTAATCCCGCTAACATGGTATTTTTCAATACCAATACTCCTCATTTAGGTATTGTTAAGAGTCCTCCTGATGATGGACATTCGTTTACATAGCTTTGTTATTCCTCCTGCGCGTAGCTTACTTGAAACAATCCCCTCTTTATATTTTAGACTGTTATATTTTTTTTTACATACTCGAAATAAATTAGACATTATTATTTATACAGTATTGTTATATTATTAAATGGAATAAGTCTTGTTATCAAGTTTTGTGAAACTTTTGGATCATTCTTTATTTCTATTCAAATGTATTGTCTTATTTATACTGATGTGATGGTATGTGGGCATGTAAAATTAGGGGTGACGAATATGATAGGAATTCGTGTAGTGGGCATTCGGGATCTGAATTACGTATTATTGAGTGATCGCATGTGCATGAACGAAGGTATAGGGATAAGTGTAGGGTTAAATATGAATGTATATATATGAAAAGATGTATAGTAGATGGAATGATAGGTGAATGTGTTGGTATACAACATTAACCACATCCCTAATAAAATGATGATTGATTCACATCAAATAAAAGTAATCAATATTTTCATTTTATTTTCGACTTTCTATTTTTTTTATTTCATAACAGAATAACCATTAACCCGAGTTACTTTCTACCAAAAAACCTAACAGTATATATCCTGTTTTACCACTAATCCATGCATATATTTAACTATCTTGTGAAATGGCAATCTATATCATTTTATTAAAAAGAACAACAGTTAAAAATCAATTACTAAAATTAGAAATACCATTCAGGCCTTTAATTTCCGTCCATTAAAATCTTCTAATATTGTTAGTCCATGCAAGAACGTGTACCAAACAAATATAATCATCTACTTCACTACATCGAAGATACCTCTAATAAGTTTGATAAATATTTAAACATTCCAAGAAATGCAAGATTTACAATCACAAACTTAATGAAATTATAGTCAAGCCAAAACGAAGGAAGGAACAGCGAAAACTAAAATGGCCATTACACAGGTTTCGGAGCTTAAATCGGGTTAAAATTTTGGACTCCGCTCGCGCTGCCCTCTGGCTCCTTGGGGCAAAAGCGCGGCGTAGCCGCGCCTCTCCCGGCGCTCTTTAGCGGATTTCCATGTTTTTTTAGCGGTATGGCGGGGTATTTCTGTGTGTGTATGGGGATATTGGATGGGGGAGAAAAAAAAATGGTATGAGTAGAAGGAGTATGTGACTAGAAAGCGGATCCAAGCAAACGTGGATGTCCAAGTATGTGTGTGGTTGAATGGTGGGCAATAATGTAGAGGCGGTTATTATGGCTGTAGGCTTTAGCTGTGAGCTTATAGGCGTAAACTTTAGAGCATTGTGCAATTAATTGTATGAGAGATGGATGGTTGGTTTGGTGGCAAAAAATGATTGTATAATATTTCTAAAGATGCATGGAAAATTTGAAGTTGAACGGTTTCGTAGTTCGTTTTATATAAATCGAAGAAGAGTATATTGCAGGTTAATTGGATTTTGCAGGCTGTAAAGCCAGATGGGTGTGAATTCAACCGCCGCCGCCGGCAGCCTGGATTGTTGATCGAGAAAAAAAAAATGCGAGCGCACATCCAAAAAAAAAAAAAAAAAAAAAAAAAAAAAAAAAAGACAAGTCAACGGGAATGAGCCAACATCTGTTCACTGTTTTTGGCTCATTGTGGACCTGGTGTTTTGGCTTTCTGTTTAGAAATAGTTTAGAAGGGTTTTGAAAAGGGATTTCAAGAGACATGGGGAAACCCTTTCATTTTGATTGGTAGAATCTTGGGGAAATGTCTTG
>MCGE01000059.1:0-99525 GCA_002105175.1 Absidia repens
ACCGACATGCGTTGCCAATTGTTGTCGAAGTTCCGTCATGTTACGTTCGTAGTTATCGCTGATGGAGGTCGAAGAGGAAGATGAGGAAGATGAGGAATTCGAGTGAGTGAGAGGGGTCGTTGCTGTATCGTCTTCCTGAGCCTTGCTGTTGTTGTTGTTGTTGTTGTTGAATGATGACATCATGTAGATTGCTTCGTGTTCTTCCGTCTTTTCAATCCCATCGTCCATATCGTCGGCCAAAAACAAAGTGCCATCGTCGCCGTCTTCCTCATCTATGGACTGTTGTTGGTTGTTGCTGTTGTTATTGTTGCTTTCCACCACATAGGGTCGTTCGGATCGCCACGTGTGACACCTTGACTGGACAATAAAGGAATGCAAAAACAAGTTGTGGGGCATGACGGTGGCGCCAATAATACCAATAGCCACATACAGACATTCGGGATCAGTGAAGATTTGGGCTGATGGCAAAAACCCTTTCATGACATCGCCCATGACCACAGGGGACAATGCAAGTTCAATGATAAAACAGATCCCCACCGCCGATACTAATGCCATGACAAACCATTCAAAATACCGCACCAGTCGCATATCTTGGTCCTCTTTGTAAAACATCAAGATGATAAACACATCGGCCGCCGTGATGGCCACGCCCACCGGTAATGACATGGAAGGGAACAACAGCGTCAGCGCAATCGCACTGCCAATCACCTCGGCAACATCGGTAGCAATGATGGCAATTTCCGCCAGCACATATAAAACAAATTGAGTGGTCGTGGTAAGTATTGTCGTGATGCAGCAGCCAAATCGAGACCCGATACTGTGCCCAGCCGAATCGCCAGGTTTGTAAAAAGATAGCAATGACATTCGACACCAAGATGATAAATAGTAGAGTATAGCCAAATTGGCTTCCGCCAAGGAAATCCACACTCCAATTACCTGGATCCAGACTTTTTAACAGAAAATAAGAGAGTTTGAGTTTAAAGACGAAGTAAAAAAAGAGTAGAGTTGAGGGAGATAAACCACTTACTATCCGACGGCAATCATAAACCCCGGGCCAATATATTTTGCCAGTCGTCGCATGTAAGTGCCTGCTCTTACAAGCTGCTTGATCGGCATATTTTTGTTTTTTGATGGTAATGATGATGATGATGATTATGGGTGTGAAAAAAAGGAGAAAAGAAAAGAAAAAAAAAATCACTTTTGGAATGCGAATCAAGGAAGGGTATTTTTTTTTCTGCCTTACACACAGCGGGATTTCAAATGACGACAGAGACAGAGAAAGAATGCACACACACACAAGCACCCATGTGATCTGATTGGCTTGACCAGGGAAATCCCGGCAGCAAATGAATGCGCTACGTTTCGTCCCCGTGTGTCTCACTAAAATAAAATAAAAAAAAAATACCTGTGCAAGTCCACTCTCGTCCTACTTGTAAGAGCTGCTTGCCATTTTAGGGAAACATTCATTAATGGTATCTGTAAAGTACACAATTGCCCTCCCCCCAAAAAACCCCGCTTGCCCTTCATGTCTTTCATTTGATTGCATAAAAAATAAATAAAAAAAAACCGGTCCGTTTGCCCGCTCTACCCCCCCCCTATAATACAATAGTTTCCCCCCAAATTTCATTTGAAACATAAAAGAAAATCGAAGCAGAAAGACCTCGATTTGTAGAGGTATTTTTTATTAGATTGAGAGAAAAGGGTGTAAGATATATAAGGGTAAAGTAAAAAAGTAACAAAAGGAAAGATGAAAACAAATGAATAAAAGAAGCAATAAAACTATACTAAGAAAGAAAAGAAAAGAAAAGAAAAGATAATGAATAGATGTCAATGAAGCAGAAAAACGTGCGAGTAATGGCAAATGGACTATATAAATGGAAGGAGAGGAGGAATCATTGGGCGTAGATGTGATTCAAAGGCCACGTCAGCGCTGATGTCCTTCCATTGGCTGCAGGAGGAGCAGGAGCAGGAGAAAGGTGATGGTGATGATGGTGGCGTGGAAGAGCAGCAGTGCTGGAAGAGAGAAGCGCGCGCGTATTGGTAGTGAATCCAAGGCCAAGTTTCAAGTCATGGTGTGCAGTGTTGGTGGTGGTGGCGGCGGTGATGGGACTAGGTATCGACGATAATGGGGGTAGAATGGAAGTCGCAGTGTATCTATTGCCATATTTTTTTTTTAAAAAAAGAAAATATAGCTTTAGTTCCATGATCTATTTTCCTTTATTTTAACTTGGGTTTTACCTTGTTGACGTTGTTGCTGTCTGTGCCGCCATTACAGATGGGGGTGGTTGTTGCGTTTTACCCCAAGAAAGTCGAATACGACAAGATCCGATTTGATACCCATTCATATGGTGGATGGCCAAGGCAGCCGATGCATGAGACACGTATTGGACAAATCCACAGCCTTTCCCGACAGGGATCTTCACATAGACAATATCGCCAAACGGAGTAAAATAGTGTCGTAAATCGTCTTCTTTAATGGGTGCGGAAAGGCCACCAACAAAGATCGTGGTATTGCGGTTTGATGCTGTTGATGCTGCTGACGAGGCGAAGGAAGACGCAGAGGAAGAGGAGGTGGGGTAGGCGTTGGAGTAGGGGATAGCTGCTGTGGTGGTGGTAATGGCATAGAAGCAGCGATTGTTGTCAAAGGCATGGTGTTGGTGGTGGGAAGTAGAAGAGAGGAGGAGGAAGATGATGATGCGGAAGACGACGACAAAGGCGAGGATGGATTTGATGGATGATGAGTACGTTGTTTTGGTGTGGCTAAAGAGACTCGAATAGGACGGTTGTTGACAAACAGGAATCCTTGCATTTCGATCAAAGCTCGTTGTTGATCTAAACGATCGTGGAACCGTATAAACCCGTAACCACGAGATTGACCCGTCGTAGGATCCGTCATAATTTTGGCCGATTTGCAGCTTGGGTATCTTGTTTGGAAGACGCTCTAGCAAAAAAGAAAGAATGAGTATGTAGTTTTTCATATTGATGCCGACGAAAACGAGTTGTCTTGACTATACACTTACAAAAAGGATTGTATCAGAACAGTCAGGAGGTATATCACCTACAAATATAGAATATTCTGGAATACGGTCATGTCTGGTTTCAAACAAGAATTTTGAATAATAATGAGTAATCATCGAATATATAATTCCTTACCAAAAAAAAAAAAAAAAAAAGCGCTAGGGAGGAAACTTACTTTTTATCAAAAAGACCACCACCTGAAGCCCAATTCAATTTAAAGGTTTTCGATGATGAATGAGGCATCCGTTTTCCTTGATATAAATTCATGATTTGTTGTGCCATCAAATGGGTTCCAAAGTCAATAAAACAATAGCCCAAACTTATCCTAAAAAAGAAAACCAGCTATCAGTTTCAACATCCCGCAGTCAGCCTGGCCACGCCCAGTTAGCCAGAGCTACTTACCCCGTTGTTTTGTCACGAATCACCTTGACTTGAACTTGATCGCTCCAATGGTACCACAGCTGTTGAATATATTGTTCATCCATCCAAGTTTCCAGATCCCCCATCCTACAAAACAAAAAGAGCTTGAATGAGTTCCTGATCTAGCTATTTTTCTCTTAATGATACACACATACCATAAGGTCGATTGCGTAGACGAATATGCTGGTTGTGGTACTGGTGGCAAAGTCACGTCATGGCAAGCCAACGGGATCGCCATTGAAAAAGTAGATAAAGAAAGAAAGAAAAAATAAAGAAAAAGAAAAGAAGAAAGAAAAGAATAACAAAAAAGGATTTTATTGTGTTTTTAACGCAAAAGAGAGATTTGAAACACAACTTTTTTTTGGAGCTGCCTGACCTAAAATTTTTTTTTCTTTTTAAAAAAAAAGGGGAGACACAAAAAATGAACAGGCGGTTTGGTTGCATGAAACATCAGCGTTTTGTTTGACTTGACCCCACTCCTTTTTTTCATATTTTAACATATTCCTATCTATATTTTTTTTTCTATCATGGACTGGAATGAAATTTACTTTATTAATCACTCTCTTTTCATTGGAATGGAACTTTGCTTATGCTTGTACCTTAATGAATAATCCGCCCCTGGGTTTTACTTGGGTGGCCGCTGAGGCAGGGTCTTTCTTCTGCGCCTTTTTAACCTCCGATAAACTTGGGGTTGTGATCAGTTCAGCTAGGATCCCACACATAGCATCGCTGTCAAAACGTGACTTGTCCTCCAAAAATGAAAAAAAAACTCCCCCTTACAGATGATTGAACGTTGAAATGTGGATTAATGATAGAAATGGAGATCAGTACATACACAATGAAAGAAAATCAATGCGAGTGCGGCACTTGAAAAGAGCAGCCAATGAGAGAAGTGACTGACTGGTCGATATCTCGGTAGGCAAAGGGTTTTTATTTTTTATATTTCCGGCCGCCAAAACTGAATTCATGCCAAACACAGCCATTTATCTTATCTTGATGGGCGAGCCCTTATTTGACCTATACGAAGATGGGGAGGGGGGGGAGTCGCCACGAGCTTCTTTCGAGGCAAGTCAATAATAGAGGAAGACGTATATATTCTACATGTGTATCATATGAAAAAGGTACTGTATGCCTAAACTAAATGAATAAAGGGATACATGTGCAGTAATATGTGTCAGTTGCATATGTCATTCGACTTCTTTTTCTACTACAGGTTCGTTACGTTTCGTTTTTCTTCAAAGTATTGGGTTGGAAGTGGCATTTTTGGCGATATGTGACATGTTTGAATCTGTCACTGTAGCGTTGTTGGATGTCTTGAGTGAATTTGTTAATGAAAACCATATGGGATCGCTTTATTTTCAGTATTATTGAAATCTCGAAATCTACCCTACCCCTGGAACAAGAAAGTAAATATTGGGAATCATTCCGCCCAATATTTTGGTTTTGGGTTTGGTTTGGCACGTAAACGTTTTTATTTCAGAATCATACAAACGGTCAGTGTTTCTTAGGCAAAAAACCTAAAGGTGTGTTTGATTTGTGTCTTTTGTTTACCAAGTAAAGACCTGTCCAGTCTAACCAGCTGTGGTCTGCACTTAGGTATAACTAACCCTGTCTCCTCGCTCCTTTCCACATTGCATTTGCTTTTGCCGTCGGAAATCCAATACATCATTTGACTTCCTAAGTGATGATAAGGCAATGGAGAAGAAAAAGCGTTTGAATCTGATGACCGCAAGTCAACATCCAGGGTCCATCCATCATATGCCTTAGAAATAAAGGTAAAAAAAAAAAGGGCGTGACATTCAGGCACGAATCAAAATACAAGCAATAGGCTATATTGACCAATCAGATTGGAGATCAGCATTGATATAAATATAAAAAAAAAGGAGGGAGTTCTAAATATGATGTTTAATTTTGCGTGTGTAACCTTTCTTACCTCCTCGATTTTGTCACTCCATACCTTGTGCTTCTTTACCTCTTTCTTATTGTTTAATTATTTTTTTTTTTGTTTACTACCAATACCCACCCATTCCTTTTTTCTTTTCTTCCTCTTTTCTTCTTCATATATCCTTTATGTTGATTTGAATCTCCAACAAATACATTTATAATTATACAATCCATTATTACTCTACTTTTTGTTTAAACAATTCCCTTCCTTTCATCTCACACCTTCCTTTCCCTTCCTTTTCTCTTTATTCTTTCTTTTTTTTTTTTTTTTGTATTACCATCTTTTCAGCAAATGATTTTATCAAAAACACCAATACCACAACAAACGAAGACGATGACGACAACGAGCACTTCACTGTTTTTGATCATTACATTCCTTTTACTATCATGCTTTACAACAACATCTATAGGCGAGACGATCCCGGACTCAGTGACATCCATGATCGATCTCTCGTCCTTGGAACAAATGGGATTGGCGGGGTGGTATAGTGGTTTTTCGGTGATCACTGACACACAGCAACTGACGCAGATTCCGCTCGACACATCGTCCGCACTTTTGTACAAAAACCAAACCAAAACCTTCCAAATGTTAGCAAACACCTCTGTCAACGGTACGATTTATACGAGTTGTCGACGTGGGAATGATCTCTATGTGGGTGGTCACTTTCATCAGTTGAATCAACAAACCGTATCCAATATTGCGAAAATTAGCCTTATCATGGACAACAATGATGTCAAGGAAACGCAAGTGACACCTTTAGGTCAAGGCGTGGATGGACCAGTGTATACATTGTATTGTGACGTGGATCAAATTTATATTGGTGGTGATTTCCTTGCTCCTACAATTACTTCTCCTCAGTATGGTGATTCTCTGGCCAAGTATGGGGACATATGGCTAGTTGGGTCATTGCCAATGGCACTTGGTCAGCATTTCCTTGGAAAGGTGTCAATGGTCCTGTCTATGCTATTGACAAGTACAAAAATATGGTCTATTTTGCTGGGCAATTCGACTCTACTGCTGATGGTCAAACCAATCATGCCCCTGCTAGTCAACCTATTGATCTCAGCCCGCAAACAACGGTAAGTTACTGGAAAGGAGAACATTGAAATTTCTCTCCCTATCTCACTCACTCACTCACACTCACACTCAAAATTAACTGAACTCAACTCCCTCTTTTGTTTAATAGACATTGGAAACTTCAGGATCGGATTCTAATTATAATGATGCCGAAGGCTTAGTATGCTCTCCAGGTGATGAACACCCTTGGTTACTTGAAGACAACACTCCTGGTTATTGGCAAGCTTCCTTCGTTTATTCTGTCTCTCCCTCTTTGTTTAGACTCAACAATACTCACTATGAAGGCCGTGGAACAAATGAATTCGGGTATGTCTATTTATTCAAAAAGTAAACTCTATCTTTAACCACTTTTACATTTATAAATAGCATCTTGTCTCTTACCAATAACCATTATTTCAATTTGACCTACGTGGACCCTATTACTGGTGATCGACTCTTTTGTACAAACAATTGCTCCATGTCGGATGATCCTTCTATCCACTTCCAAGAATTCCTTGTCATTAATCCCTCCATTACATCTGGTATCCGTATTGAAATCTCTTCTTGGTATGGTTTAGGTGGTGGTTTATCAAGTGTAGAAATCTATCAATCTGGTAAGCATATCAATCAAATAATCAAAATATCATTCATTACTGATCACCCATTTATTTTGGTCGTGTAGAAATATTTGTGCATGCCGATAAAGCAGGCAATTTCCCCGACTGTTCATCCTCGGAAAAACAACTTGCCTTCTCAGCAGCGACCACAAAAGGCACATGGACGAAAGCGAAAGTGGGATATACGCAATACATGATCTCGAGCATCAACGCCAATCAACTGAAAACCAGCACCAATCAAGTCACTTTTACGCCTTTTATTATTGAACCCGGCAATTACACCATTCTTTTGTACACACCTGGATGCACTGACAACAAGGATGCGCCTTGTCAACAACGTACCAAAGTCGATGCACAGATCTACTTTGCAGATGGCGCCAACCCACTTACTGTCACCGTTGATCAAAATTCACCCAAAGACCGACAAGACAAGATCTATACCGGCTTCATCTCCGCCACGACCGATAACTTCAAACCCTATGTTGTACTCACCGTCTCGAAATCAGCGACCGCCCCTAAGTCTGGTAAGGTTGTTATGGTGGCCAACGCAGTCCAATGGATCAAATCGGCATCTCTTCCCGGTCTGTCAAGTGTTCTGGTGTACAATCCCAATCAAGCAGCGGTAGCAGCATCTCCCTCCAACAGTAAAAACACGACTGCGCCGTTATCTTGGTCAGCCCTTTCCGCTACCCCATCATTACCTTGGAATTCGCGTATCAATGCTATGGATGTGGTCAACAATGATTTATATTTCGCAGGGAACTTCACTAATACCAATCCTGCTAACCTGACGTACTACAATGTGGTGAAATTGGATGGCAAATCAAGTCAACTGGCACCTCTTGCTAGTGGTGGATTGAATGGCATTGTGTCTTCTCTGACACACCTTGGATCAGGTAAGCAATATATATATATATATATACATATATTATCTGTATATCATTAGCCTTATTCCTCCTCCTCCTCCTGTCTTACACATGTTCTCCCCTCCTTAAGATTTATATTTAGGTGGATCATTTGACGGCCTCCCTATTGTGACAGCAGCAGCAACAGCACCGATTTCCAAAAACGTCGTTAAATACAATACACAGCAACAAAAATGGATCAATCTTAGCGGCGGGGTAAATGGCCCAGTGACATCTGTACTTTTGGCCGACAATCAAACGAGCCTTCTTATTTCGGGCAATTACACCGGTCTTTACAACAATAACAACAACACAGCCAGTACTTCGATGAACATTACCTCGGGAAATACATGGTGGAACCCCACATCTAATGCATGGGCGGATATTATGGAAAAGCCCTACCTTTCAGGTCTTGTGTATGCTAGCGGTGGAAGCGCGTTTGATCAACAATATTATCTTGGAAGTATCAAGAGCGCTCAACGGTATGCGACCCTCCATGGATTTGCTTACATGAATGATGACAATATTAACAACACCAGCACTGGACAACGTCGACGTCCCATTGATCCATTACCTTTGCTTCAATCCTCTTCCTCCTCCAATGTGCCATCCGAAATCACTGCAGGCGCCTTTTGGAATGATCCTCAACATGGGAATGCAAGCACGGTGATTCTTGGTGGTACCTTTTCTTTGAATTCAAGTATTCGTAATGTGGCGCTTTATCAACAAGGTGAATGGCAAGGTATTGGCGCCGAGAACTGGCAAGGGTCCATCAATACCATGATGGTAGTGGGAAATCGTCTTTTCATTGGTGGGACCTTCAATACCACTCCTACCGCTACCACCGATACTGTTGCCGCTCCTGCTGCTGCACCATTGATGGATTCTGTACCTGGCTCCAACTCATTTGCGATCTATGATTTGGTCAATCGTACTTTTGTGCATGTCCCTGATCTCCATAGTAAGTAGTTTTCTGGAAAATAGAAACGATGGTTGTGTGGATATAGTTATTATTATGAATTTTTTTCTAACACATTGTTTTTTTTTATATGATGATTGTAGCGAGCGACGGTTCACCTACGTTGGTCAACATGATTAAATACAGTGACGCCGATGGAATGGTCGTCGTGGGTGGGAATTTCAGTACTGGCGGCTCGCTCAGCTGTTACGGTGTATGTGCTTTGGACATGACTGAATACCAATGGAATAATCTTGGAGACGGGATTTTGGGCAATGTCACTGACTTTGTCTTTATCGATGTAAGTCAACGATAGCGGTAGAGTGCAGCGGCAGGTATATTTGGTGCGTCAGTGATTTACACTTTTTTTTTTAATGGAAATGGTAGAACAAATTGATGGTTGCCGGAAATTTGACGATGACGGATGGTACGCCTGTCCCTGTTGCTGCCTATGATTATGGTGGGAATTATTGGGAACCCATTTCCTCCGACTCAACTGAAAACGGTCTTCCTGGTCCATGTCACACCGTGTCTTACGATAATAATACAAGAACGACCTTCTTCGCGGGACAGTAAGTCAAAGTACTCGAATAAAACATGATTGGTACTCATAATAAACTCTCTTTATTTTAGAACCACCAATACCTCTAATGCGTATATCCGCATGTGGAATGGACAGAAATTCTCCTCTCCAGGTAAAATATATATATATATACTAATATGGGGCAAATGGATTGTAATATCGTTACTCAACACACACACCTTTTTTTTATGTATTAGATCAAGAACTGGGTCCTGGTAGTATGATTCAACAATTATCCGTCCTTCCCACTATCACCAATACAACATCCAACCTTTCGGGCAACAACAAGGCTGTGCTACTCGCTACTGGATTTTTGAATCTAGGCTCCTCTCAAGGCAATGTCAGTGCGGCGTTATACAATGGTACTGCATGGATCCCATATCTTGCTTCCTCAGCTGCCGATGGCACACCTGGGCTGCTTAGTCGTGTCTTTTTCAAATCATATAGTATGAGTGTCCACAATCGACGTAAGTACCTCCCTTGCAAAAAAAAAAAAAAAAAAAAAAAAAAAAAAAAAAAAAAAAAAAAAAGTGTTCAACCAATTCACCCTCCTATCTTACTTTCATTTAGGCTACATGGCAGTGCCTCTTGTCATTCTCGTCTCCATTGCTTCCGCTTTAGGTGTTGTGTTTGTTCTTGTACTGGGTTCGCTTTTGGTGATGTTTGTCAAACGACGTCAAGAAGCCAAAGTCGATTGTGCTCAACCTTGGACTTATTCTGGAAAACCACCCATGGCCCCGGATGCTCTATTGACGATGTTAACGTCGGGGACCCTGGCAACTGCCGGTTTGTATGCACTCAGTGACGACAAGAATAGTGGTATGATCAATGAAAAAGGAATGATGGATCACCATCAAGGCCATGATGATGATACAGGATCTACCTTTGGCTCTGGTGGTGGCGGTGGTATTGGTGAACGAGGTATGAACGGTGTCGGTACTACTGCCGCGTTAGCTGGGGCCGGTGGTGCTATTATGATGATGCATAACAACAGCAACAGCAACAATGAAAAACCGCTATCACCTCCTCCTGCCGCTTATCTGTCCAATCCTTCAAGTGCCTTTGGGGGCCCTCACGACATGCGTTCTTCTGATACCATACCAGCAGCAACAGCCACGACAACCGCCACTAGGGAAATGACATCCACTGCACCAGGAATGGCTCATCGCTCGTCTTCATATAACCCATTCCGTATGTCTTCAACCATTGGATTGGCTATGTCGGAACCACCTCTTGCACAACAACAGCAACAAGACAACAATACCGAGAGTACTCTTTACAACAACGTCAGCCATAGTAACAGCAGCGGTGACCGTGGAACGATTGTACAAGGCGACGTGCGTTGGACGACGACGGATGTGGGCAAGGATACCTCTGCTATAGCATACACTCAACATCCTGATCCTCGACAATCAGATGCAACTATTCTTGGAAACAACAAGAGCAGCAGCAGCGATGGTGGTGATATGGCAACAGTCGGAGCGGCACCTGCACACATGACCATGATGGCGATGCCGATGATGAGTTTGGCTCAAGTGGAACGTATGGCACACGACTCGATTCAATGGCCCAACAGCCAACCAGTAGCTTACGACAATACTGCAACTGGTGCCGCACAGCAAGGCCAACCGGTGATGTGGACTCAAAACGTACCTGATCGTGGCGATGCTATTGTCACTTCATCAGCTGAAATGAATCAGGTCACTACTTTCCCGGAAACAGCAGCTATAGCAACAGCAGGAACAGCAGCAATAGCGGCAACAGCCATGAAGGATCCAAGGTTTTCGACGTTATCCTCAACTTCAACCGACTCCTCATTTACTGAAGTGCATCAGCAACAACAAGCCCGAGGAATGCCGGCCCGTGCATCACCTTTCTCGACTTATACATCAGCATTAGATTATCAATCCCTTCCTCCTCCTTCCATCACCATGAACAACAATGCACCAGCGGCAAGCTCCTCCTCACCCGATGCTAGTGGCAACAACAATGAAGAAAACAGGGTACGATGGACACATTTCAATGTGGATGATGCTCAAGATACCTTACAAATCAATAATCCAGTAACACAATCCACGTATTCGGAATACTCGTTGGGTGATTACATATCAACATCCTCTACCCATGATGTGTCCAAGATGCCTTCAGCTGGTGGTAACGAACTCCTTGGTGGTGGGCTTTCTGAAGGCTTCTCCTCTGATCCTGATTTTGCTCGATGGACAACAGTAACACCTGATATTCAACAAGGAAAAGTGGAACCGGCGGTGGCAGCAACGACAGCAACGACAGCAACAGCAGCAACAGCAGCAACAGCAGCAACAGCAACAGCAGGAGCAGGAGCAGTCCTCATCAGAAGTCAAGCGATGGTCAAGAATGATAGTGCTAGTAGCGACAAACCAAGCATGGAGCGAAATACTTATACATCTGGTCTCCGATTCTCGTCAGTGATTCTTCCTGATGACATTCAGCATCCAATTCTCTCTTCACCTACAACGTCTAGAAAATCATCGGTTTCATCCATGGCTTCTTATCACGCACTGGAGGAATCTCAACCACAACAACAAGAAACTTCAAGGACCATGGAAAGTGATAAACCAACGGGAAATGCTACATACGATTATTATCAGCAACGGCCACCAGCAGCAGCAGCAACAACAGCAGCAGCAGCAGTTTCGGTAGATCCGATTGATACCTCCACCAGCTCCTTCCGATGGTCTGATATCGTAGCAGCATCTTCTCCAGATAAACCATCGGCCTCCTTAGATGCTCATCCTTTAGGTCTGGGCGCACTTACAACCACAACAACACATCCATCATCATCGTCATTATCATCGCCAACAATCACAACACATTCATCCACACAAGCGGCAACAGCATCATCACCACCTTCATCCGACTTTTTATCTACATCACCACCTACAGCGACAGCCATGGAACCAACGGCATCTTCAGCAAGCAGCAACGGTGGCGGCGGCAATGGCGGTCACTCGGCATTAGACGGTCGTGCAGCATCGAAAAAGATGATTCAGGACTACTTCTCGTCACGCGGTGAAACAGCAGTAGCGGCAGCGGCAGCAGGGACCAAGGAAAGCGGCAGCAGCAAACGACAAAAATACAAGAGCGATTTCAAACGGGCGATGCAAGCAGCTTTAGAAAACAATAACCAAGGCCAAGAGGTGGGCTGTAGTCAAGAACATCCGTACCTGTATGTGGCGAAATTCGATTTTAATGCGCGGGAACATGGTGAATTGGGCTTTGAAAAGGGTGATCCAATCATTGTGATCGATGCCGAAGATGATATCTGGTGGATGGGTTACAAGGATTGCAAAGATACAGACAACGATGATGATGATCACTTGGATCCTCAGCAAGGTGTGTTCCCCAGTAATTATGTCGAACGTGCCACGGTGTTACCTTATTAGAAAAGAAACTATTTACCCCTCTTCCTCACTTTTAGTTTAAAATGATAGTAGTATGTTTATGTTTGTGTTTGTGTTTGTGTTTATTTACATATTTTTATTCTCCTAATAAATCAATGTTTTTTTTTTTTTTTTTGCTTTCCTTCGGATTGGGGGAAGACTCCATAATATTATTGCGTATGGATGAATGTCAATTTACTGGAGACCTGGGCAGCATTATCGGAGAATGAAGGTCTCGCGCTTTTTTTTTTTTTTTTTTTTTTTTAGGACAGACGCGCTCTCCATTTTTTTTTTTTTTTTAGTCTTTTTCTTTTTCTTGTTTCGACACCATGACCAATGAAATACCACCAGCACCTGCAACGAAACGTGGATTATTTGACTGGGATCTTGAAGATGACGAAGATTTATTCAACGATGATGTGGGTGATGATACAATGATTGGATTGGATGATTTTATTCAAACGCAAGAACAAGAACAGCAACATGATCGGGATGAGCAGCAATCTTTGTTACAATCTTTACGGCCTCCTCCTACGCAACATAGATACAGCAACAACACCAGTAATAGCTACGATCCTTCCACGTTTATGGATGACGATGAGGATACTGAACATCTCACATACCCTGATGATGATAATCCACAGCAATCGACCTCCAGTTACGACAACACCAGGAACAGAAAGGAACGTTCGGATGAAATAGACAAGGATTTGTTTTTCGACGATGGTGATACACTTAGTGACAGCTTTTACTGGCCTTCCGAAGAGCAGCACAAACAACGACAACCATCCAACATGTCCAAGGACAACAACGTCTCAGCACTATCACTACCACCACCGCCCAACAAACAACGGCCTCCACGACGTGATTATTCTCGTCCACCTGACACCGGTGGGTTCCTGACGGCAAGTTGTCCTCGCACTGGTAAACCTTTGTATTTCCCTCTCCAACTCAAACCGACATCGGTCTCCTCTTGTGGTGGCGACAGGTTGCTCAAACAACACGATGGGAATGGTGGAATACAATTACTGGGCACACCTATTCGATTGATGCTTGAACAAATTGATCGCGAAAATGAGCTACAGGCGAAGAAAATAGAAAGGTAATAGAGGGGAAGAAGTGCTTGTTGACAGAGAGAGAGAGATAGGCGGGATATTCACGTCTCGTTTTTTTATATAGGGAACGGAACCAATTCTTCAAACGGAAAAGCAAAAAGAAACGGTACATTCAACATGAATCACATGCGCTCTGGGTGGAGAAATACAAGCCGACGATTTTTATGGACCTTTTGGGTGATCAGGTAAGAAGGATGGGGATTTTAGATCAACATTTTTGTGTGCGGGATGTTCTGACACCCTTTATTACTGTAGCGTGTGAATCGGGAAGCTTTACGGTGGGTGAAACAGTGGGATTACTGCGTGTTTGGAAAGAAACCTCAAGATGAAAGTCGACGTGACAAGGCACTTAGGCAGTACAAGGCAACGTTTGGCAGTTCGATGGGCAACCAATATGAAAAACAACACAAGGACGAACAAGAGGATAAGGTAAGAAGATCATGTGTATTTGATGCGATGAAGCCAAAAAAAAAAAAAAAAAAAAACTCAAATTCTTTTTCATTTATGTAGCCTAAGGATTCTTTACTAAGACCCGACCGCAAGGTAAAAAAGAAATAACAAAGGAAAAAAAGGGGAGAGAACTCATTGGACCATGTGCGTTTTTTGTTTTGTATAGATTCTTCTCCTCTCTGGACCACCTGGATTTGGCAAGACAACCCTAGCACATATCATTGGCAAACATGCTGGATATAATATTGTTGAAGTCAATGCAAGGTAAAAAAAAAAAAAAAAAAAAAAAAAAAAAAAAAAAAAAAAAAGTCTATTCATCAAGAGGAAACATCTGTTTTCTCACATTGCTCCGTTTTTTGTTGTTGTTTTTTCTGATAGCGATGATCGAACAGGCGAAGTGGTGAAAACGAAGATCAAATCAGCCTTGGAAATGCAAGCCATTCTACGTAAACCAACAGACGAAGATAACAAAAAAACCACTATGTATACCAAACCAAATATACTTATTATTGATGAAATCGATGGCGCAAGCACCAGTGGCGGATCAGATGTAAGAAATGGGACGTGTAGCAACAACAACACATTTATTCATCATCTTCTCTTTTTTTATATATAGAATTTTATCAAGCAATTGGTTGATTTGGCATCTGTGGAAATCACTCACAAGGAAACTAAACCTACTGCGGGTCAACCAGGAGGATTCCAACCCAAGACAAAAGCCAGCAACTCCAAGAAAAAACAACAACCTTTACTACGACCTATTATCTGTATTTGCAACGATGTTTATGCACCTGTTCTTCGACCTTTACGGTTGATTGCTCACCATATCCAATTCCGAAAAGTGCCCATGTTGAACATTGCACGCCGGCTTCAAGAAATTTGTCAAAGTGAAGGCTTGAATACGGATCTTCGGGCGTTGAGTATGTTGGCAGAAATGACGGATGGTGATTTACGAAGCTCTTTGAACACGCTACAGGTAACGGAAGGAAAAAAAAATCCCCCCCAAAAAAAACACTCATCGTGATTGTTCTATGATATGCAGTTTATACGAAGTAAAAGTACGACTTTCAACAAGGAAATGCTGACCGAGGATCAAGATACTGGTGGCGGCGGACTGGGCAAGAAGGACATGGGTCGGTCTTTATTTGCGACATGGGATGATCTGTTTACGGCTGCACATGCGAAGAAAATGCACCATTTACCCAAGCAAAGAGGCATACAAGCTGGTAAGTTTATTTTAGATGGAGAGGAGGAGGAAGGCACGAAAAAGTTTGTTGACCTTTCCTATATGTAGATCGATATGTACGGCGTTTGGCAGATGCGATATCCACCAATGGCGATATTGAAAAACTGATGCAAGGCTGCTTTGAAGCTTATCCATTGATGAAATTCCATGACGAGGCGTTATCGAAATTGGTGGAAATGGGTGATTGGCTCGACTTTTACGATCATTTGTCACACCGTGCCAACAATTTACATGATTACAGCGTCTATGGCTATATGTCGTATGCATTGGTCAATTTCCATCGTTTCTTTGCTGGCTCGGTGACCCAAGAACATCGTATGGAATACCCCAAAGTGGATTTCGAGGTAAGATGCTTTTAACGGTTGCCGGGGAAATCAACGACTGAAAAACTCAATTTTTTTGGGGGGATGGTATTGCTAGATTTTTTCAAAAACGAAATCGTACGAGAACTTGATCAAGATCTTTTTGTCTGGTATACATCCCGCACAACGACGGTTCTTATCTCGCGATCAACTTGTATTGAATGTGGTGCCACGACTCTTACGCATCTTGTCTCCTGAAATACGTCCGGTAAGTGGTGATATCAATGTTGTATACATTTTGCACACTCACATATATTAATATTTATGTTTCCGTAGGTCAACAAACATCTTATCAAGCCAAAAGAAAAGGAAACACTGGACCGTTTAGTAAATGTGATGCTTGAATACGGGATGACATTTGTTCAGCATAAGACCGAAGAGGGTCAATTCTCTTATATTTTGGAACCGTAAGTGGTTGGGAGTTGGGGCTTTTTTTTTCAATATTTATCTTGCTCATCACTTCTTCCCCCTTTTGAACAGACCTATGGAAGAACTAACTCGATTTGAAGGATATAACCAAAAATCCGTACTGACGAGTCGATATGCGGTTCGCCAAATGGTGACTCAGGAGGTAATACCGCAGAAGGAACCACCAAGAAAGATATGGACTGACGATTGATTGCTGGTTTTTCTTTAGATCGAAGCAGAACGTTTACGACGACGGGAATTGACTATGGGAGAACTTTATGACGGTAGTGACAAGAAGACATTGGAAGCACCAAGGTAAGAAAGAGGCCGACGAAAAAAAAAAAAAAAAAAAAAAAAAAAACGAGAGAGAGAGAATGTGAAGTTTGACCATCTCTTCCTTTTTATATATACACTAGCTTGAAGAAGACTTCTCAAAAAGATAGCACCATAGAAAAAGCACCAACAGATTTCTTTGGTCGACCCATTGTTAGCAAACCAAAACCGAAACAAGCATCAGGGGAGGCGGTGGACGATGCTTTAGGACATCAACTAGAATCGATGCAAGGTAAATTAGAGGGAGAAATTGGAGACCGAAGAAAACAGCTACTCATTTTGTTTTTCTTGTTATCAAATAGTTGATGTTATTGCTGTCTCTTACAAATACCACGAAGGCTTCTCCAACGCTGTCAAGAAACCAATGAATGTCCACATGTTCCTTTGAAATCAATACATTCCCCCTCCCCCTTCCCTTCTCCTTCTCGTCTAGTTACATCATACTTATTACAATACTCATTTATCTTGTATTATTTTTTTTTGAATAAAAAATATCATTTTACCTCTATTTGGCTTAGCTGTATATTAGTCTTTGTGATTGTTTTGTACTTGATCTGTCTGCGCACGATTTTCTCTGTTGTTGTTGTTGTTGTTTTTTTTACGTATATTTCGTTTGCGCTTTCTGTACCGACCAATGAATAAAATTTGGTCTCGTATAATACGGTGCAGTTCAACAAGAAAAAAAAAGTAACGCACATGTTAAATTGGTGCCATTTTATATATTCAATTTCAAAGCATTCTTCCACTTAAAAAAAAATTGATCTACTGGATGTCATGGGGAAGATTGCTGAAGTATACGGTTTTCAATGGAATTAGATACTCTCGTCCGCATTTTGAACCATAGTGGGTGTCCCCATGGCCCCCCTTTTCCTTAATAAACTACACTAAAAAAAAAAAAGGCAACAACAAATGATGACGACCTGAATATATACAGCACGTCCCCAAATCTAGTGCGGAACACACGCTAACTCTATAGTTTACGTAGATTGATATGAATGATAGAGCGAGAATACGGAGTACGACTCATATGAAGTGACCTAGAACTGGCAACCATTCTCTAGACCTCTGGAGTGGGAAAAGCACCCACAGTGGGAGAACTAGAGAACAGATGCCATTAGGACATTCACTAAACAGATACAATAGCAACTTTAAGCATTATATAATGAGTCAGAGGATGGGGCAATAAAAAAGACATATGTTTATTGAAGCGTATTGATAGATATTAAAACTAAAAGATGAAGGGTTCATTCAGATGTAATTGCAAACTATGACCAAACTGACACTAAACTAAGCTAATGGAGGTTTCAAAATGGCAAACTAATGATGGCTCCCAATCCTGAATCTAAAATGGAAGGGTTTCCCTTGCATCTTGTAATCCCTTAGCTGAAATCCCTTCTAAACTAGTCCTGACACTATTCTGAGATCACCATGACCTCAAAGACGTTGAATGGTAAAGCAAAAAGAGAAAATAACTTTTCACGTGGGCGGGATATGAAATGTTTGGGTGTCTCTTTTTTTTTTTTTGGTGGATACAAAAAAGGAAGCCCCACTTTTTTCAGCCATAAACATAATGGTTCTTTTCTTATGATATTAATCACCGTCATTAAACATCGGTGGCGAGGCTGTTCTTTTCTTTTGATATCTTTGCAGACGGGATGGTGCAATCGGTATGGTTTAGTTTACGCCATTCACTGTAGACAGTTTGTCACTACCTTTGGATAGCTTGCCCTCTTTGGTTGGACCAACTTGCCTAGTGTTATGTTTTACAACAAGACACCTTTACCCCACACACTACTGACACTGACCACTGATTACCTCACATTCAGTTATGTTTCATAGTATTATTATCAGACCACTTTAGTTTAGTCGTCATAGTTTTTATCTACATCTGAATAAATTAAGTCTTGGTTTTTCATTTTTCGATCATCTCTCATACGTATATTGTGCAAAACAAAAGGGTTAGGTATGAGTGATTTCAAACACCGAACGTGCTCAACGTTGAATGGCTGAGGTTTTTTTATTATCATTATCCCTCTTCCCCAACTACGTAACTTTCTTTGTTCCAGTTCACACCTTTGGTATTATACGATATTATGTGGTTAACATGTTTGTTGATAAGTGAAATCAAATCCTTGGTATTTTCCGTGAGACCGATTTACCTTCTTGCTGAATTGCACCATAGGGTACATAGATCTTTTTGATCTTTTACTTTTCAATCACCTACAATGAATAAAAACTTTAAATCCTTTCTGGATTTAAGATTTTTAGGTGGGAACCGTGCCACCATTATGCTATCCTTTTGAATGCTTGTTCTGTGTGAAAGACGTTTAAGAAACCTACCAATAAACCATATATTCGTGTACAAAAGGTAATTAACCTTTTAAATATATGGATGACTTATCTTGTACGTACTGAATATGATGTCTTGACGGTCCCACATACTGCCTGGTCATGAAACTGCTCCTGATATTTCAAATCCCGATAATCGAGAATGTATACTGTAGCATAACTACCAAAAAAAAAACGCGGGGTAATGAAATTGATATCTCTTTCTTTTTCTCCTTGACAAGTATGGAGGCGACGCTTTCGTTTTGTTTTGCTTGACAACAACAATATGCTGTCATGAGAAGGAGTATTCCATAGCTATTGTTCATTATTATTATTATTTGGTAGCCCGCGCTTGTTGAAACAACAGCGGGACGGTACTTGAGATAAAATAGGATATCAAATGTGGCCCCTCCCCTGTCACAAGTGACAAAAAAAAAAAAAAGAGTCATGACATATTTCTGTTTTAATACATGTTATAAAAAAATATTAATCGTGGGACCTGCAAGGCGATTTGATCCGGCAAGACGGAGTGGGCGCCATTCAGTAAAAAGAAAAAAAGTCGATAGGGTTAAGATTCCAATTCTTTGGAGACACAAATCAAAGAATATACTTTCTTTACCACGATACCTACCACACTTTTTTTTTTCCCTTGACGGAAACTGCCGGAAGAGAATAATACATGATAGAGATAGTCAATTTCCTCTTTCTCTTTTAATAAAAAACAAAAAACCGAAAAAAAAGGTGATTTCGGACATGTTTACGAATAAATAAGAAGGATCAATGTGGTTGATACCTTAGAATAGTAACAGTAACACAAGAAGGAATGAGTCTACAGAAATTATAATGGGCGGTCGTTGGTAATGGAGGTTGGGATTTTTTTTTTTTGTCTCTTATCAACAAGTTGACTGTTGGGTTGTATCACCTTTGGCCTGGGAAAACGATTTTACTCGGCGTTTGAAATATTTTTGAAAGGGCACAAACACACACTCTTAAAGAAAGATTTTTTTTTTCACTTCTTGTTTCTTCTTCTTCTTTATTGAAACGGAGGATACAATGGGGACCGATAAATATCAACCCATGGATATCAACCATAAGGCTAATGCTCCAGTTGTGGAAGATCTACCGTCAAGGTCATATTATTCTTCACATGTACACCATGACACTAGTAAGTTCTACATTATTGGGATATGAACTGATACGGAAGTGAAACTCAAAAGTACTCTGTGCTTTGATTTGTATTATAGATTCTAATGAAGACAACAATGCAAGATACTCTGCGTCTATTGATTCCATTCGTGCTCAGTCACTCGCTTTGGGTGATATTTGTATGACGGAGAATGACGATAATGAAGCACGAACAACGGAATCAACACCACCACCACCACTTACGCAAGAACAAGAACCACTCGTGCACGTCACTGCAACATCACCACCACCGCCACAGTCACCAGCATCAACAACCAATGATGATGATATGGCAACGACCAATGGAAACAGCAACTTATCGTACTTGTTTCAACGTTATGGGCACCATGCCAAACCATCGGATGAAGAATTGGGCGGCACGGAACGACAACCTCTCCTCTCATCACCATCACAGCATACTCAGCATACTTCAATTACTAATACTAATACTACTGCATCATCATTATCACCACATCGATACCAAGCCATTCCATCATCAAATCAGCAACATCATTTGGATATCAACGCTCGCTCTGCTCATCGACGAAACAGCATTCAAACCCTTCCTGATTTGAAAGATATATCCACCCCTCCCAACACCAAGCAACAGCAACATCCCAGTGGTGGAGGCTCGTCCTCCTTTTTCCACACATCCAGTACATCGACATCAACAGCAGATCGGTGGACTGATCTCTTGACCAAGGCACGCCCAACCTCATGGCGATCCGTAGTGGTTCGACCTCTGGAATGTATCCCATCCGTGATCCTGGGCTTATTATTGAATCTATTGGATGCGATTTCTTATGGTAAGTAAAAAAACCCCCCCCCATCTGTCTTGACAAAAATTCCAAACCTGATTTTTTTTTGTTTTGTTTTGTTTTATTTACTTGTTTCATCAGGCATGATCACTTTTCCTTTGAACAACCCTATTTTTGCTTCTTTTGGGCCTGATGGCATTTCCATGTTTTTTGTCAGGTAAAAAACACCCCACACAAAGTGTTTTTGATGATTTATTTTGTGTGTTCACTTTTTTTTTTTCTTGTCATCTAGTTGTATTATCGCGCAATTGGTCTATACTTGTGGTGGGAGTGTCTTTGATGGCGGCAATGGAAGGTAAGTGGCGACATGAAGATATGTCTGTTGTTATTATTTATCACATGCTGACCCTGGTTTTCTTTTTTTTTTTTTTTTTTTTAATTTTGGATTAAAATAGTATGATGATTGAAGGTAAATGGCATTGTCTGAAACTAGGACGTTTTACTTTTTTGATCAGAAAAAAAGAAGGGCTCAGGTGGGAACGATGACTCATCTTTTTGTCTTTTTCCCTTTTTTTTTTTTTTTTAATCATTTAGTGGTACCGTTTCTTCATATCATGTAAGTAATAAAAGGACTCAAGAGGGATTGGCGTTGGAGAAAGAGTAAAACAAGAAAACTGATTAGATTACGATTTACCAATTGATAGGGCTGAAAGCATTATCATGTCGATTGGGGAAGACAAACCGGAAAAGGTGATTTCGACGACGGTGGTCGCGTTCGCACTCAGCAGTATCATGACGGGCGTGGCGTTTTTTGCATTGGGCGCATTGAAACTAGGCTCCTTGATTGAATTTTTCCCTCGACATATCCTTGTGGCGACTATTGGTGGGGTTGGTTGGTTTCTTGTGGCGACAGGTATCGAAGTCTCGGCACGTTTGGATGAAGATTTGGAATATACGTGGCCCATGATGAAACATTTGTTTGGTGACCTTCATACCTTTTCCTTATGGTTCTCTGCTTTCGCTGTTGCCCTCTTATTGCGTTTGTTGCAACACAAATTGAAAAGTCCTATGGTGGTCCCTCTTTTCTTCATGGCGTTACCTTTGGTGTTTTATTTGATTGTCTGGATCGCTGGCCTGGATGTCCATCAGGTCCGCGATGGTGGCTGGATCTTCCCGTTGGTCGATAGTAACGTTCCGTTCTGGCATTTCTATACCTACTATGATTTCACCTTGGTTGATTGGAAGGCTGTGGCACAGACCTTACCAGCTATGCTGGCATTGACCTTTTTTGGTAGGTTCCTATTTTTTGCAAGGAGAGATGAAACTGATGTCTCAACATTTTTTTTTTTTGATGTGTAGGGCTTTTACACGTGCCTATCAACGTCCCAGCATTGGCAGTGTCTACCAACAAGGACGATGTGGATGTGAATCGGGAACTAGTGGCTCATGGGATTTCAAACGCCGTGTCCGGATGCTTTGGTGCAGTGCAAAGTAAGTTTCCCAATGCGTAGGGTATCACAAAAAGATAAGATAACTGACCACATCCTTTATCTTTTTTTTTTTTTTTGTGCGTGTGTAGATTATCTTGTATACACCAATAGTTTATTGTTTATCAGGTCAGGTGGTGATAGTCGATTGGCGGGTTTGATGCTTGCAGGTGCAACAGCTATTCTCTGGATGGTGGGTCCTTGGATCGTAGGGTATATTCCTGTGATGGTGGTAGGCAGTCTTATTTTCCATCTGGGATTGGATCTACTCAAGGAAGCGCTTGTGGATACATGGAACTCGGTACACTATTTGGAATACATCACGATCTGTGTGATTGTGGGCTGCATGGCAACACTTGGATTCGTCGAAGGCATCTTTATTGGTATTATGACCGCCTGCTTGTTTTTCGTTGTCCAAAATGCACGACGTAGTGAAACCATCCGTGCTACATTTACTGGTCAAATAATGCGATCCACCGTACGCAGGTTGTATCGCCAACAAGTCTTTTTGAATCAAGTCGCCAGCCAGATCCAGGTGGTGAAATTACAAGGCTATCTCTTTTTCGGTACGATCAACCAGGTGGAACGGGCGATCCGTGGTATGTTGGATGACGCCGAAGATGCTGCTGCTGCTCATAATGGTGGATGGAATGAACACCCGATACGGTTTATGGTCTTGGATTTACAGCTGGTACAAGGCTTGGATTTCAGTGCTGCCGAGGCGTTTGTGCGTATCCGACGTTTGTTGGCTGCTCGTCAAGTATTTATGATTCTTTGCAATGTTGGTCCCCGATCCGATGAAGAAAAGGCGTTGAAGAAGGCGGGTGTCTGGGATGAAGGTGATGGCACGTTCTCGCATGGTGGCCATAAGGCTGGACCCCAAGGTGTATTGAAATGTTTTGAACATCTGGATGATGCTTTGGAATGGTGTGAAAACGTCTTGTTGAAATCTTACTTTATGAAAAAACCTCACCATCCTATTCCTACACCTACTGCTATTACAGACAACACAATGCATGGTAAGTGTTCTGTACGAAATATAAATCAATTGATTGATACTGATGCTTTTATTTACTTTTAGGAGACAATACAAAGTCACATCCAGGTGCTACTTCTGTGGATATGCAACATCATTCATCTGCCTCGCCTCGGCATCGTATGCTGACTCGTGCTGTACAACATTTACTACAGGGTATGTATTCATAGATTTAGATATACATGTAGCAACGGATGGACTCAACTTTTTTTTTTCTTTTTGTTCTTGATAGAAACACAAGATCTGATGAAACCGCACGCAAACATGTCCCAACCGACGTTAATTCTTGCACAGGCATTGGGCGATTTAGCAGCGGCCAGTCACCATCATGCCGAAGATACGTTGACAATGCCAGGGATGGAATTTTATCACGGATTAGGCCAGTACTTTGAACGATGGACGTATGATGCTGGACAAACGATCTGGCGACAAGGCGATGCATGTGATTTCCTCATTGTATTGGAACAAGGCTCCCTACGCAGTCTGATGTATATCTCTGGAGGAGGTGGCAGCGGCAGTGGCAGCGGTGGCAGCGGTGGTAAGCAGCAGTCTGTAAACGGCGATGTGACGGTCGAGACGATCTTGCCAGGTACGGTGGTGGGTGAATTGGGTTTGTTTGCAAGTACGCAACGACGTAGCCGGTCTCTTGTGGCGGATCAATCTTCGGTGCTTTGGAAATTATCACGCGCACGCTTCGATCAATTGGTCAAGACCGATCCTACTATGGCCACACAATTTGTGCTCTTGACTTTACATTTCAGTGTAGAACGACAAGATAATATGACCAAATACGCATTCCATTTGCATCATTGATTTGTTTCATCATTTCTTTTGTATCATTTATATATCAAATAAAATCTTCCCTTCATGTTTTATCTTATTTTTTGTTGTTGTTGTTAATGCTGTCTAGTTGGATAACTATCTCTCTTCTCTCTGATATTGGTGTGATCCCCTCCTTTTTTTTATTATTGCCCATGTAGCTTATAGCATTACCACCAAACCCATTTTACCTTTATACATATATGATCTAATAAAGATTTCTTTTATTCCTGACTCCATCAATTCGCTTTTTTTTTTTTTGTGGATTTACTTTCCGATTACTGCCCAATTTAGGAAAAATTAGTGCAACGAAGAGTAGGAAAGCGAAATCACCCATATACCTTCGCCTAAGAACTCGGCAAAAATAGTATTGTACCAGTATTCACACTCATAAAAACCATCGGTCAATCAAAGATCTATAGTTTATTTATTTCCTCCACTCGCGTATATATATAGATATGTAGGACTACTGCATTATAGAAAAAAAAAGCTTTTATAGTATAGTACCATCTTGAACATATGTTAAATGTTCAATATAAACTCTCTCGCCTCTAGGCATTTTTGAGTTTATACTTATCCATGGATGCACACTAAGGTTGATCTATTACCCGCGTATTTTTTATAATTTCCCTTTTCCCCGCCCATCCTGTCCTGCGATTGACTAATACCTTCCCCACGTTTTTTTTTTATTCCATCGTCCTCGCTTCCCCCTCTCTCTCCCTACACTCTCATCCTCATGTTGTCAAGACGATTCTATTCCTCTCTCTCGAAAAAAACCATTACTCCACTGACAAGTATCAAGCACCCTGATCTTAAAAGAGGACCCTATAAAAAAGTAAGTATTTCCTTCCCAAAAGGCGCCAAAATGCAGTTTTGACTAATAAACCTTCCCTCCCCCCACTTCCCCTCCATAGCTCGAAACAAAAGATGTGGACTATTTTCATCGAATCCTATCAAAGAACCAAGTGGTGACAGAAACCGATCCCTACAATATTGATTTCTTCAATCTCTATCGGGGTAGTTCAAAGTAAAATGGCGCTCATACTCCTCCTCCTCCTCCTCCTCCTCCTCCTCCTCCTCTCACTTCAACTTTTTGAATCCTAATCACTATTTTTTTTTTTTTTTAAAAAAAAAAAATAGGCTTTGTCTTTTTCCTACGTCCACACGCCAAGTCTCGTCGATTCTTCAATACTGTAATGAACAAAAATTAGCGGTGGTGCCTCAGGGCGGGAACACGGGTGTCAGTGGCGGGTCCATTGCGGTGTTTGATGAAATCGTTGTCAATACTTCCAAACTCAACCAAGTGCGTTCGTTCGATGCCATTTCTGGGATCGCCGTGGTGGATGCCGGGATGGTGCTTGAGGCGCTGGATCAATACGTCGCTCCCTTGGGGTATACCGTGCCTCTGGATCTGGGCGCCAAAGGATCGTGTCAACTGGGCGGTAACGTGTCTACCAATGCTGGTGGGTTAAGATTAATGCGGTTTGGGAACTTACATGGGAACGTACTTGGACTTGAAGTGGTAAAAACAAAAGGCTTGCTTTTTTCTTGTTTTCTTTGTTTTTGGTTAGAGAGGAGGGAAATGGCTCACCTTTGTCTTTTTTTTTTTTTCTTTCTCGGCGGGGTGGACGAACATAGGTGTTGCCTGATGGAACGATTTTGGATGGCTTATCCGCGTTAAGAAAGGATAATACGGGGTATGATTTAAAACAATTGTTTATTGGTGCCGAGGGTACGTTGGGAATCGTCACTGGGGTATCGCTATTAACACCCAAACGCGCGCAGTCTACCAATGTTGCCATGATTGCCTTGGATTCGTTTGAACATGTACAGCAAGCGTATGTTTCTGCTCGCGATGAACTTTCGGAAATTCTTTCAGGTACTGCACCTTTCAAAAACAAAAAACAAAAAATTGGCTCACTCATGTTCACTTTTTTTTTTTTTTTTTTTTTTTTTTGTAGCCTTTGAATTTTGGGATCATGATTCGGTACAATTGGTCCAAAAAACCATGTTACAAGGTCAGTCCTATCCATTGGAAGCCAAGAAACCGTTTTATGCATTATTGGAAACACAAGGTAGTCGGGAAGAACACGATATGGAGAAACTGGAAGCTTATTTAGAAAAAGGGATGACCCAGGGTGTGATTCAAGATGGTGTGTTGGCGCAAGATTCCACACAACTGACCGGGTTATGGCAATGGCGTGAAAAAATCCCTGAAGCTATTACACGATCAGGCACTGCCATGACATACGATGTTGCCATGGATATTCGATTATTTCCTCAAATGGTGACCGATGTTAAAGCGCATTTCGAAGAACGAGGGTTACTGGGATCAAGATATTCGAATATAATTGGATTTGGGCATGTGGGTGATGGGGTAAGTAAAAAAAAAAAAAAAAAGATTGGGCAAGTAAAGCTGACGGATGCTACATTTAAAATGTAGAATTTACATATCATGGCCAACATGGAAGGGTTTGATCAACATGGACAAGAAGAATTTGATGAATTTGTATTTAACTGGGCTAGTAAGTCGATGTCGACCATGATTTGTTTTTGTCAGAAGTTATTTTTCACTCATCGTTTATAATACATATTACAATATAGTTGAACATCAAGGCTCTATTAGCGCAGAACATGGAATTGGTATCCATAAAATTGACTACATGACAAGATGCAAGAACCCAGTGCAACTGGCGTTGATGCGGAAAATCAAAACGGCTTTCGACAAGAACGGCATCATGAATCCGTATAAAGTGATCCCATTTTAGTTATTTTAGTTTACTTTGATTATCATCACTCTTTCCTTTTTTTTTTTTTTTTGCCAAATTACAATAAACTTGCCCTTTTTTTTTAATATATATCAGCCATATGGTGCATTTCACCTTAATACATACCCATAATAGTATTTGAAATTCACGTTCCGCCGGGTTTTTGTATTTTTTGTCAGTTTCACCTTTTTTTGTCTCTCTTGTTCTCCTCTCTTTCTTTTATATCATTGTGACCTCTATTGTGGTCTGATGATCTTGGATTAGTATTAGAACTTGAATCAGGGGCATTTTGAAAAATGCGATACAAAGATGCATGGGGAAACCCTGTGATTTTGAATTCGTGATTTAGGACTACCTTGCGATTAGACTAAACCAGTAGTATGAGACCACTCATTAGATTAGCTTGCTGTTAGTTGTCATAGTTTATTTCTATATCGAATAAAATAAATATTGTTTTTCTATTATCAGTCTCTTTCATGGAGTATGTTAATTTTGTGTTATCGATGAAGTATACATGCATGTAGAAAGAATGCTGGAATCATAGTGTGCGTGTGCAAAAAAAAATAATAAACTGGGTATTGGAAGGTTTTGTCAAACCGTCGTGCTCAATGAACTCCCTAATGAATATACACTGTATGTGTCTGCAGAAAAAAGCAGGTACATGTGTGAATGGACTGCATAGTTTTCACTATGCCTGTCATTTTCGAAAGCTGACGGTCAACCCTCTGAGGACCAACCGAGCGCTCAGCGCTTTGTCTACATGGTGTAGTTTTTGTGTGTGATATTATATGAAGATGAAAGTGACAATTAGAATTTTTGAGCGAGTGTTACGCCTTAGAACATATGATATGGAATGTGTGCCAACAATAGAGCTACGACGAATACTAAGTACACCCAGACTGTGGGTATATGATGACGGTGCTAGAGTCGAAATATATGGCATTTTTTTAAAAAATGTGATAGACATGCTGTTGACCGATTTTGGAACTCGACATGACTGATGTTTTGAAATAGAGAAAAAAAGAAAGGTCAGATTTTTCGCCTCCAACGGTTTACCGGGGCATCAATAGTAAAAAGGTACCAAATACTGGTCATGGCTCTTATGCCGACGCGCATTGTAAATTATGGATTCTGAGGTATATCTTTTATACTGAAGTTTATTCTCCATTTAACGCTTTCCTACATTAAGCAGCTGCCACTAGGCTCTTAATCGAAATACGTAACATTTTTACCATATAAAACTCTGTCCACCTCGATCATAGATCACCCACTACTAACTAACCGGCATTTCTTTCAAACCAACATAAAAACAGAGACAAACAAACTACAACGGAAGGAATAGATCATAAATCAAATAAAAAAAGTCATGTTTATTTCAGTAATTAAAAAAAGGAGGGGGATAAACAAATAACACACAGATACCAAAAAAAAAAAAGGAAAAAAAAAACCATCTAACTAAACCATATCTAAACGATCGTTCTATATTTACAAAAGAGAGAGAGAGTCTGACTAATCCACCATCATCATCATCACCGCACCCTTTTTAGTGAGCCAACACCTTTTTGTTTTCATCGACACCACGGTTATCAGGCATTTGCAAGACGGCCAAGAGCTGGGCATCAGGAGCGTTTCTGAGCTTGCGTTTGTGTTCTTCATCATCATCACCCAAGTAGACGGAAAGACCTGCGGAGGCCATCAAAACACCAATGGTTGCAGCTTGTGCGTACATACGTGCTTGGACCAATTTTTGTTGTGTGCTCAGGTACCGGTTGGAGAATGAGAAACCCAAAGCAGCCACCATCGATAATGCCCAAGTACATCCTATAAAAAAAAGAAACAGAGAGAGAAAGGTCAGTTCTAGAGTGTCCGCCACAAAAAAAAAAGGCAATCACTTACCAATCACAGACCAACGGTTATCATTCAAATACACCAATGCCTTATCAAAGGATCCCATCGCCTTGATTTCGTTATTTTTGTTTTCGTTCAATCGAGCATTTTGTAAATCCATGTACATTTCTTCATCCATATAACCCAGTTCCCGATTGGCATAGCTTGTCACTGCTCGGTCTGATCCAAACAAGAATCCAGATGTCGCACCTATGTTATAAATAAAAAATAAAAAATAAAAATATCAGCTATCGATATATTCCCTAACCCCATAACCCTCAGTTTCTCCAGAAGTGTTCTGTTCACTTTACCTGCTACCATCATGGATGCTTGCAAAGGCTTCGATAAAGCACGGAAGTTGGATGATTTCTTGATAGCAAATACTGTTGCCACGGCACCAAGTCCAATACCAATCAAGGCGCCACGAGTACCGTAGGTCAATCCAATACGTTCACTTTCATCCAATTGTTGTTCATTCAAGTGTTTAGTCATGTTGCTATTGTTATTATTGTTGTTGTTGAAGGGATAGCTTTTTTTTTCTTTTACAAGTGAAGAGAAAGAAAGAAAAATGAAAAGAAGAAAAAAAAAAGGAGTTTTAAAGAAAATTCAAGCCAGGGCAGGTCCGGTTTATATTTTTTTTTTGTTTAATTTTTTTTCCATGGGAGAGACGAAAATATCAACCCACTTTTTTCTCGGCCAATCAAATCACATTCTGAGATATCCGAACCCGCTATTCATTCTTTTTCTATAGATCATTGTGCCCACCACCACCCCTTTTTTTTTATTGTATGGCCAGGGTATCATACTCATTTTTTTAGGTAGTTACTGTCCAGGGTTCTCTTTCTCTACCACCCCTTCGGATCAACCAGGCGTCGTTTTAAATGGGCCTTTCTTTCTTTCTCTTATACCGGTCGTCTCCAATATACATTTTTGATTCGGAAAGACATTCTTTTATCATATAGGGAGGAGAGGTTCATTATTTTGCCGAACATTTGTATATGTGAAGCCGCATTACTGTGTGGAAGACGCAAATGAAAAACTTTTTTTTCTCTGACCTGGGCAAATTATTTTTCCTAGGCTGAGATATGAATCCCGATTTTTGACTTTTTCCCTAATCTTAGGTCCACATCTGAGATTGCTTTTTCCTTATGCATTTACTCGGAAAAATGATTTGTTATGATCCTCTGGTTTTTAACACTTCAACCACCCAATCTCTTCTCTTCTTCGTAAGGTATTTTATACGGCCAAGAGGAAAACTTGCATGGCAAGTTGGAGTATTGGTTTTTTTTTTTATACGTTTAATGTAAATCACATACTGTATATGTGGCCACAATAGATTATTTGTTTATAATAAAAAAAAAGTGCCACCATGTTTGTATGATTTAGACTGGAAAAAAATAGCAAATTTTTTGAGTGAGAATAATAATGGAAGATGTATAGTTGTTCTTACGTATAAACGTACTGTATTGATGGTCCATGTTGTATCAATTTTTTGTTTTCTTTGGTTGCTACTTGCACAAGATGTGAAATGTCTTACAGGGATAGATTAGTTGCCATTTCGGGCGTCCCCCTTGAAGACCACCTAATTAGGCAACTGTGGCCCATCTCGGGGGATACGACCCAATATTGCCAAGCCAAGCCTCTTTTTTGTATGGTAGGACTGACTGGGTTATATTTCTTTTACTGCGGTAGTTTGAGTTGGGGTGAAACTACATAAAAAGCTGAGTCATCTATTCCATTCTCCCCTTTTTTTTCTTTCTCTTTTTCTACTTTCTCTCTCTCTCTCTCTCTCTCTCTCTTTTTTTTTTTTTTTTTTTTTTCACCCATCATTTCTTTTTATACCAAGCTAGTTAGTGATTCCACTTACTCTTATATGTCCACTTCGTCTCCTAGCATCGACCAAATTATCTCACAAGCCGGACTGATGAACTCTTTTGCCGCCCCTTTTGATTTAAACACCATTTTTGAAGATTTTGATGGTGAGTATGACGAGGCTATGCTAGTATATATTTTATTATTAGCATCTCATACTGACACTGTAGAAAATATTTTCTTAGATTCTTCCTCTTCAAACACCAAACCTTTACATTCCACAGACGACCTGATGAATTCCTTACTAGTGAACCCATCACCTTCATTCCGGTCTCTTGCTCAACATCAATCGTCCATTGATAATAACAGCAGCCCAATGATCAATACACCCTGTTTGGATGCATTTTCCACTCCGTTTACACCTTCTGCAACTGGTTTTGCAACCGAAAGCCCTATGATGACTACCCCATACATGGATCCTTTGATGGCCTCGGCGTTTTCCACGCCCATGATTGATGCTTCTTCCACTCCCTTTATGGGTGCGGCCTCTTCCACACTGGATGACATGGACCAATTCTTGACGCCCGCTATGCCCGCTGACTCTTCTGATTTGATGACTCCCATGATTCAACAACAGCAAGCTGATGATGATTCACTCTTCCCTCCCCTCTCCAACGAAGAAAAGCAGCAGCAGCAGCAACAGCAGCAACAGCAATCTTCTACTATGGAAAACGACATGGACGTATTCTTTGATGATCTTTTTGGCGCCGCTGACGTATTCCCCTCCAACGAAGTACGTTCCACCACCACCGACACTATCAATACCAACAACAAACGCCAACGGCAAGAAGACACCACCTCCGTTGTTGCCAAACAAGCGAAGACCAGTGATCGTCAATTCATGTGCCCTATCTGTGATCGTGGCTTTAACCGTCGTTACAATCTGGGAACCCATATCAAGACCCATAACAAGGACCGATTAAAACCATTTGCATGTGACTTGTGTCCCAAATCATTTGACCGCAAGCACGATTGTGAACGCCATGTGTCGACCGTCCATCGTGGTGAACGCTTATTTACCTGCCATCCCTGTGCCGTCTCCTTCTCTCGACGTGATGCACTCCATCGTCACCAAATCCAAAAGCATTAGTCCTTTGTTTTTCTCACCCATTTGGTGATCGTTTTTCAACAACATGCTCAACACTCTTGTCTCACTTACTCTCTCTTTTTCTTAAAATGGATGCCTGGTCTTTCTACTCACTCAATTCTTTTTGGTGGTAGTCTCTGTCTCTCACTCTTTTCTTGCTGCCAACTTTTGCAGCCACCTGGTTTTGGCTTCTTTTTTTTTTTTGGCTTATCGAATCCCTTATTCCACAACCTCTACAACTCTTACAAACTTAGTTATAGTAAACTCTTTTTTTTTAAATTGCGTCCTACCCTGCACGGATGCCCTGTGGATAAAGAGGATTTGAAAAAAAAAAAAAAAAAAAAAAACTATCTGCGCATACTCTCTCTTTCGCACACTTTTAAAGCACACACACTAGTTACGTTTTATTTTATTTTTTTAGATAGTACTGTCTTTTATTTTATATATATCGTTTATTTTACTTTATTTTTTTTTCTTTTATTTGATACATATATATCTTGTGTATACACCAATAAAATTTTTTTTTTTAAACAAAAATTACATTTGCTCTTTGAACTTTAATGATTGATGAAATATGGCGGAAGGCGGGGGGTATTATATTTGGGTGGGACTAGGCGGGGATGTGATCATTTTTGGATAATGGATGGGACTAGATGTGGAAGACAAAGAAACAACAACAGGACCATCATCATCATCATCATCATCATCTAATGATGTTTTTTCATCCTCTTCTTTGTTGTGGTGATGATGATAGTGGTGATGCTGAGAGCGGGGATATTCGGGTAGGACGAAGAAGACAGGATGATGATGATGGATGATAACAGAAGGCAGTGGTGGTGGTGCAGCGAACCATTGGGGCGAAGGGGGAGGGGGAGGTGGAAAAAAATGCTCGTGCGGAGTTGTTGTTGAAGGAGGAAGAGGAGGAGGACAATGGTCGGGTGGAGGGGGTAGATACATTGGCATATAAAGCATGTCACTGCTCTTTCGTTGTCGTCGTGAAAATAACCCACAGCGACGTCGACGGTGTGGAAGATAAGTTGGATGATGGTCGATGATGGGTGGAAAGTAACAAAGTGGCGGCGTACTATTGTATTTTAGGTAGGGATGCTCGTCGTTATCGTTGTCAGTATCGTAAAGATAAGAGGCATCAAAGGGACTTGAACATGGTACTGGTGTTGGTGGCTCTGCAAAACGCAACATGATCAATGATGAACAATAACGGGAAAAAAAGGGGGAATTTTTCTTTTCATCCTTGTCGTTTCCTTTGCTTTTTTTTTTTTTTTTTTTTTTTTGGCTATTGTTATGTTTTTCCCACACCATTAGCGTCAGACAAATAAATAAATAAGAAAAATGAGTCAAATGATCATCAGATCATGGACCTGATTCTGACGAAGCATTACCGTATATATATTATATTGCGAAAATGATGGGTGGTCAATGTAATATTATTTGATGCTGGTATAGTTCCTCTCGACTCTACTTTTTTATTTCATGTGTGTACCCGAAGGCGGAGGAGTCATAGGGAAAATTTATGGCAAAGGGAGTTGATGAGGTGTTTATTACCAGTCAACAAACAAACAATTTTTGGGGGCTAAACGGCTTCCGTGTACCATTCGCTGGCTCAGCTACACTTTTCATTTTTTATGTCAGATACGAGGTTCATCCAAATGACATAAATTCGGTATACTGGACATGGTGGATATTTAAATCCTGATATATTATTCCTGTCTATTGAGGCTTTTCCGCAAGTAGGCAAAAAATTGAGCTCGCGGAAGATGCTGAGGATATTTTTCTTAATTGATATCTTAAATATAGTAGCAGAGATGAAAGAGACAAATTGACGTGGATAATTGTTGTTGTTTTATAAAAAATGGAAAAAGTCTTACGACTGGTCAGTTATGGCTGTGGGGCTGAAGAATTGCAACAAAATCTTATAAAAAAAAACCCCCCTTTCAAACCCGCCCACGTGAAATATTTTATTTTCTCTCTCCCGCCCACTTCATTTTTCGGCTTTCTTTCTTGTTTTCTTTTTTTTCTTTTTTTTTGCATTTCAATTTTTCTTCACCATTCAAATTCTATGGGGTTATTTTGGACCTAGAATTGTATCAAGACTAGTTTAGAAGGGTTTTCAGCTCAGGGATTACAAGATGCATGGGGAAACCCTTTCATTTTGAATTCAGGATTTAGACCCACCATTAGTTGGTTTTTTGAAACCTTCATTAGCTTAGCTTAGTGCCAGTTTGTCATAGTTTGCATCTATAATGAAATAAAACATGACTCTTTTTATTTGCTTTAATGGAAATGTCCCATTAGTTACTTTTCATGTTTTGCGCATTTGATTCCGTTTTTACAATCAACCGTTTAGATTAAACGTTGGCAATTACCGTGTCTCAATAAAAGATATTTCTTTTGGATTTCTCTTGTCCTGTACATTCTACTAGTTCCTACTTAACAATTGTACCTTTTTGAATAGTATTAAACATTCTCCAGATCTCACATTAGTCTCTTTCATCCTTCCTCCAACTGATCAATCCGTAAAGTCCCCTGTTACAATGAGCACCCCCCCCCGCCCGCTTCTAGCTTTAGTATCTACCAAAAATGGTTCAATAAAATATACCTTTTTAGATACCATTATATGAACAATCACATAGTGAACAATGTTTTCTATTGTAGCTGTTTTGCGAGTACTCCTACCAAAACACTTGCTTTCTAACGCACCCATATGACTATTTCCTTCCGCTGCGTCTCAGAAGCTCCGGCTTGCTTTCAAAAATAGTCATATTCCTGTTCGAACAATTATATAAATGAATCTAGGCCATGCAGCACAGCACTGTATGTGTAGTCATCACTCTAGAGTATTTAGTATTTTTTTTTTGTCTAATTTATCTATGACTGCTTGCTTCAGGGAGGGGAAGGTTCTAATATCCATCAGAAACCACACTTCAACAACCTCGTCCCTTGGACCTGGTTGATGGTTTTTCTGAAAGTGGTGAAAATTTGAATATGATATTGGCAACAACCACGGTTTTACTTAACGTTCTTGGTGAGCTACACCATATCACAATTTCCCCCTACGTTGCCATAATGAAAAATAAATAAAAAATAAAAAAAACCACCTATCAAACCTCATTGCAATCAAAACGCTGAATAACAAAAGTTTTTTGAGTTTCAATTTTGTAAAAAAAAAAAAAGTTGGTTTTTATTATATAAATATGTATAATAAGAGAGACAAGAGGGGATGGAGGAAATAAATCTACAACTAAAAAGGAGGAACGCGGGTGGAGTAAATGAAAAAAAAAAAAAGAAAGAAAGAAATAGGGATCTATCTACATGTTTTTTCTAACACATCATCACCGTTTGCCCTTCTTGCCGCCACGCCGCGCCTTGTTCAAAGACGGTTGCTGCCGTTGTGTCGTGCCGACGCTACCACCGACCATTTCCGGAACATGTTGAATCTTGTTTCTTGTTTGCACAAAAAACGTCAAGTCACGTAATTCATCCTCCATGTCTTGCTCCAATTGCTGTTTCTCCCTAAGAGTCGTCTTGAGTTGCTCGTTCTCGTCCGATAAGCGATTGGTCATCTATTCTCATCATCACCATCACACCCCCCGCGAATTGTCAGTAAATGGTGTCTTTCCCTTGCAACCCCCCCCACCTTTTTTTTTTTTTTTTTTTTTTTAGTTCTTTTACCGTTTTTTCGTGCTGCCACTTCTCTCGACTGGTGTCATACTGCTGCTTCCAAATGGTACATTGATCGGTCAAAAGCGTCGAGGCTCGTTGGAGGGTGTCAAGTTCACGCTGATACCGTGCGCGTTGAACGGCCAATGCTTCATGGTGTTTCTTTTCATTGTCCATATGTGCTTTTTTGGCGGTCAGTGTCGACAGTTGCATCACAAGTGCCCCGAGTTGGTCTTCGTAGTAGATCCGTTGCGATTCTAATTGTGAAGTCAACAGGGTAGTGTATTCCATCGACATAGCCTCAATCTTTTCCATCTCTTGTATGCTGGTAGTAGGGTTGGCCGATCCTGCTGCTGCTGCTGCTGCTGCTGCCCATGTTTGTTTCGAGGACGAAGACGATGATGAGATGATCGGTGTGGCGGATGATGACGATGTTGGTGATGCTTTTGTTGTTGAGTGTTTCTCAAAGCCACGCCATCCCCCATTTCCATCCAACATAACGCTACTGCTATTGCCATCGGTGTTGCTGTCGTTGTCGTTGTCGTTGTCATTGTTGTTGTTGTTGTTGTTGCTACTATTGTTATTGTTCCTTCTAGCAGTGGGGTATGTTTCTTCTTGCTGTGATGAAGGTTTTGGTCCGTCGCCACCGTCATGCGCCGCCAATGAGCCTGGAAATTCCACCAATTTGCCATCCACGGTATTTTGGATCAACCGATGCACATATCCGTCCCCATCATAATCCCATACCCGCTGCGTCTCGATTTCCAAGGTAAACATGTGGCTTCCTGTGTCCTGATAATGATCGTACGCATGTGCTGCTTGGTACCGCCCACACCCAATATGCCCACAAATCAAACAGATCCAGAGACTACCTGTCTTTTCGCCACACACATAGCAACATACCCGATCGTCCGATGCATGTCGAGAAAGAAGCCAGCCTTGATGATTTCGTTGTGGCTGCTGCCCTTCGTCGCGTCGTTCTTCCAAGACCGGTTTTTCCGAAAATAGGCAAACGGGACAACTATCAACAAAGAAAAGAGAATAAATCCATCTGTTCCCCCCCCTTTCAGGTTGGTAAAAGTGAACTTACTTCCCTTCACCCCATTTTCCAAGACACCCGCAATCAAAAGAATGTTGGCAATTGATCCCCAAGAGCCCCGTCACGTTCTTATCCAGTCGTTCCAAGCATACCGGGCATGTCGGCAGTTCCAAAGTACGTGGTATCAGCTGACGTTCGAATTGCAGGGTATCCTTCAGCATTGGGTAGTGACTAATAGTAGTGGTAAGCCATGTTGGGGAAGAAGCGACAAACACAATATGACAGATTTCAGGTTCCATGCCATGGAAAGGTCGTCCGTTGAATTTGCGATGGTAATCATAGGCAGCTTGGACTTGATCGAATTTCATCATCACCATATATTTATTAGGTGACGCATCCCTATCAAACAGAAAAGAAAAGGTAGGAGGTGAGTGTGTGTGTGTGTGTGTGTGTGTGTGTGTGTGTGTGTGTGTGTGTGTGGATCCCACTCCCCTTCCCAAAGCGATGATTACCTGATGAAGCGATAATGTGTCACAGTAGCATTGAATGGTTGGACAAAAGCCAAAAAGTCGTCTGTCGTCATGTAGGATGGTACCGCCAAAGTACAGGTCATCAACCCTCTATCATCATCAGGTGAGCGAGGCATCACTGCAAGCATATCGGGCATCAGCTCATCCGGTGCAGGTTGGTCATCGCGAGACAAGTGCAGTATACCGTAGCCCAGATTGCAAAGGTATTGTTGTGGCGGGTTGCTGTTGTAGTTATTATCAATGCATTCGATATCAATCGGTCCAAGCCGGAAGTCATCGTGGATAATGGTGGAAGTAGGTAATGTCAGTGGCAGAGGTGAGCTTTGCGTCTTGTAGCTGCTAGTACTGCTGCTAATGACGAGTTTATCAATACTCGGGGGCGAAAGATCAGGTGCAGGAGAATGCGAAGTATCACGTAATCTTTTCCGTGGGTAAAGGCGATTCGTTGCTGTGGAGCTGGTATCGGTACTATCAGTATTATGTTGTTGTTGATGTTGTAATTGTTTGTATTGTGTGTCGAAAGTATCAAGTGTTTGTTGTGGTACTAAATGCGTGGGTAAAGGCAAATCAAATAAATGGAGGTTGTCGAGATTCGTAGGTTCAGAAGAGTATAAAGAAAAATACAAATGATAATAATACATGGAGAGGATATATATATATATAACTTAAGAATGACAAAACAAAACAAAACAAAACAACACAAAAAAAAGAAACCAGAGGGTACAAGTTTTTATTGAATAGCCGCTGATTCATGCCGGATAGGGAAAGGGGGATGTGATTCGATTACAGGAAAAAAAGCAGAGAGGAAATAATGGTAATAATAGATAAATAGATAATGTTAATAATAATAAATGAAAAAGTATATAACAGTAATAAGAGTAATAATAAAAGTAATAATATTAACTAAAGATGTCTAAATCATGTCGTTTTGTTGCTTTGCTTGATCCAAGATTTTGTGGTAAGAAAGATCATTGAAAGGGAAGATCTTGCCCTCCCCAACGGGGTAGTAGACAGGCACTATCATAAAAATACATATTAGTAAGTGCAGTCGCATTGTGTTGTATTGTATAAAAAGGTGAGCTTACGAAACCAACCAATAGGATGTTCACCCATCACACTTTTCCAATTGTCCATTTTGCCTACGTTCCAAAATCGATCATGAAGCGATGTATTGACTACTTCATAATTATGCCCTGAGGTATCAAAATCAACACGAACATGATCAGGTCGTGTCGATAAACTTTCAATGGTGGTCCTATTCACCAAAATATATTGTCCATGTGCCAGAGAAAAACCGCACACCGTCATTCCAAATACAAATGCTCTATATCAAAAATAGAGAAAAATGAATACCACCCATCAATCTTTTTATGTCTATAAACTTACATCACTAAAAACACAATCCATTGGGGATCCAGAGTAACATTCTACCGGAAAAACAAAAAGAAACAGTATTCAGGCAAGAGTGGTTTGTTTGTTTTTTTTGTTTTTTTGTAAGTTCAGGTTAAAAAGTCTTACATGATCACGCATAGCAATCACCACCAAAGGAATTGCACTACAGAGGCCCCATAATCCATAAAGCCCGGTATACGACACGAATAAAAAGAAGAATTTGTAGTTGCGATGACCCACACAACCATTGATCCAAGGACAATGACTAAAAAAAAAAAAAAAAAAAAAAAAAAAAAAAAAAAAAAAAAAAAAAAAAAAACCAATATCAACAAGTGATTTTTTAAGAGAGGAGGTATATACCATCATTCTACTTACTGATCCATTTTCAACACACATAAATTACAATCACTACAATGATGGGTTCGGTCTGGTTTGACACACTGACAAATGTTACAAAATCGTGGCATTCCATTAGGTTCTGAGATGGACAGAGCAGGTAGCATGGGAGCATCTTGTAAAGGTCTGTTGGACATGGTTGTCTTATCGAATAAACTAGGGGAGTAAAAATACCTAGGTAAGAGTGATTGGCTTTCTTGATATGTCCCTGATTCCACTGCTTGTAGGTTGGGCATCTAAAGAAGAAGAATAAGATAACGATAAAAAATGATATGTCGCTGAGTCCCCCCAGCGGGTGGAGTATTGAAGTAGTAGTATGACCCTTAATTTCTTTTTACCTGTTCAGGATGACCAGGATCAGAGTATATAATCCGTGTGTAGCATATCGAAGCCATAAAGACAAAGATGGTGGCAAAGGTTATAAGGACAGCTAAGTAGAAGCCAATTGGCGATGAGTTGATAGTCTTTAGTGTATGATCGATCAGTACAGCTTACCTCCTGCTGGTATGTTTGGGTATTCACTTTGAATCAATAAAGCCACTATGTATATAACATACATATATACATGTTATATATACGAGATATATGGTGTGAGAACCGGTGCAAAAAATAATAATAATAATAATAAAACGAAATAAAACGTCATGTTCTCTTTGTCGTCTTACCACAAATGCGAAACACATAAATGTACCATGTATACACCAACAGGCCATATACTACAAATTGAAGAATAAGGCCAGTGATTGCTTTGACAAAAGGCGATGGAGGATTTGCCATATATATGTAAAAAAAAAAAAAGGTGTCGTCCGAGGAATGAAAAAGAAAAAGAAGAAGCAGAAAATAGGTTGACCAAGAAAAATTTTAAATGCAGTTCCACTTTTTTTTTTTTTTTTTTTGCGAAGAAAAAAGCTTACACCTATTTGGGCACGCACACTTTTTCGGCCGCCGCACCATTGAGAGCCTGAGACTTCAACATTTTTTTATGTGCGTTGAGTGCAAAAAAAAAAAAAAAAAAAAATCTCACCCTGCGGTTAAGAGTTGGACTGGCGCAGGAATCGGAAAGCATATAATGAACAGCTGGTCGCAAGGCAATTAAGAAATGTGACAAAAATCAGTTTCTTAATGAGAAACTTTTATGTGAATGCTGCCAAAATTGTACCGTTCCGAAAAAAAACACCATTAATGTTTTGATAACAGTCCCTATCCTATTGCATTTGACTATATGTGACCTCCACTGACTTTTTCTTTATGATTATCATATTATTATTATTATTCGTTCATCATCAATTCATAGGTACGGAACTCATCAATGCGACAATATATCCAACAATGAATATATATATATATATATATATATGGATCTCATAATGCAATGTTTATTGAAGTCATAGAAAAATTTTCATCGAAATCGTTGTTAGACGATGTGAGTGTGGAGGAGGAGTATCGTGCTATATCTTAGAATAAACATGAAGGAAACTCGTTTAAGTAAAGAGAATTAGCTATTGCACATATTATATAGGGAGTGACAAACTATGCTACAATGGAGATGGTAGACTACTTTATGACGAATTGCTCCATGTAGGGTCTAAAATCTTTATGCCACCGATGCTACATGGTGTTGATTATCGTCATGAGAAGAGGGAGTCACCATGTTGTTAACGGTGCATGATATTGATTACTTGGTTGCTGTAAAAATAAAATAAGAATGCGTTGAGGGGGTATTGAAGAAGAGGCATAGAGATATATTTAGGTTAAGGGTTAATATTACATGTCATACCGTAAACGCATATGTATATATGTATATATTGAATTTTGTCCTTTAGAAATGATGCTTTGTGTGAATTTCCACCGTATAAGGTAATTTGGAAAAAATCTCAGAAGGACGATGGAAATTTTCAAATTCCGGCCACGTGAAGTTTATTTACTTCGCTCTCCGTTTTTTTTTTCACCTCCTCTCTCTTTCCATTTCTTTTTTTCTTTTCTTTTTTTCTTTTACACCACCATTCAACTTTTTTGAAGTCACGCTGGACTTAGATTAGCGTTAGGACTAATATAGAAGCGTTTTCAGCTCAAGGATTACAACATGCATGGGGAAACCCTTTCATTTTGGATTCAGGATTTGGAGCCACCATTAGTTGGCTTCTTGGAGACTTTATTAGCTTGATTTAGTGTTAGTTTTCCATAGTTTGTAACTACATCTAAATAAAACAAGTCTCATTTTACATGTTTTAATGAAAAATTGTCCCATTAGTCTGTCTCATGTCTTGTGCAATAGATCCCTCTTTATCACCATTACGTCTTTGATTGGTGTAGACTGCTGTTGTGTTTCAATAACAGATATCTCTTTTGTCTTTCTCATGTCATATACATTATATTAGTTCCCAATTTATAAGTGTTTATTTATATTAGTGTCTACCATTCTTCATGCTACCTCTATTAGATCTCTTGTCACATGGAATCGCATGCCTTTAGATTAGAGTGTCCGATATGTTTCAATAAAATATCTCTTGTTCTTTATCATCTATTCTCTGACCTAATGAAAAGAAAAAAGCTCATATCATGGAAAATAAGGTGGTTATGTAAATGGTATTGTAAAACTAGGAAAAATGGCACAGCTATAGTAAGGGAGAGTTAGTAACAAGGCAATGCGTGAGACGGACAGGAGAATCAAAGAAACGGAAATTAGCTCTTTTTAAATGGAATTTGGGGCGCGTATTTCAAATACTGTGTAAATAAAAACAAATATAATGAATAGAATTTGGAAGAGAGGACAACACATTCACCGTGAAGTAACAATGTTCCTGCTTAAATGGCATTGTGAGTGGGCACCCATTTTCTGGTGATATGGACGCTTAAAAGGAAACGTTTCTTCAGTATTAACTATTGTCCACATGTTTCCCACCTCCCTCCATTGAGTGTATAATATATTCTCGTTTTTTTCCATTATACACAAGATGAATATTTACTGCACGAGGCTTTTTTTTTAGAATCATCGAATAAAAAAAATTATGCAAACGGGGTTACAATTTCCACTCACCTGCACTATTCTTCAGAGTGGCCGCCTGTTTTTTTTTTCTTTGAATAATATATCACAGAGCAACTGGTTATAAAGATATATCAATTATAAATTTGCAATTCAGAATCAGTATCAGAAAGCGAGTTGCAGACCAGATAATGCAAAAACATGGAAGTTGATGAAAGAGGTGCTCTTTTTTTTTATTAAACGATGAAATGAACTAACTAAGATATAATATTGTATAATATAACCGCAGAAGGCCTGTATGTCAAGCATATTGCACCGTGATGTAAAAAAGTGTAGAGCATGTCGGAAAAAAGATGAAGGGAGCACCGGTATTTATTCGTCACAACAGTCGTAGCAGTTTTGGTCGATGTATTTGACCTTGTAGCGGCCATGGCAGTCCAATGCTAGGTCTGGAGAGCAAATACCGTCGCAATTCCATCCAGTCACAGAAGTAATCAAAAGCAATGAGGTAAGAGCGGCAATGGAAAAAGTAATCGAGTTCATTTTTTTTTTTATCAGGATTGGGATGGAACAAGGATGTTTTTTGATGCTGAGGGAGGGATTCAATATAAAAAGAGGCTGTCCCTTTTTATATATAAAAAATGAACAAAGAAATACAGGGATGTGTTGTGTATATGCTAAGATAAACAATGAAAAGAGAAAAAAGGGGTGCAAAAAAAAAAAAAACTACTATAGGGTCTAACATCGTTGAAGGGGGGTTGGTGGTATCTCTTTTTGCAGTCAAAACCGAGGAAAATGTTAGTGCACATTGAATTTTCATTATGTATTTCTATCTCGACAACGAAAAAAGAATACAATAAAGTGGTCCATAATTTTGATCTTACAGTATCAAAGAAAAACACAGGCACTAATCTATATATGAGACATAAAATTAAAAAAAAAAAAGCAATCTACATCAACCAGGCGTATTATTTCATTGCCGATTGTATTTATGAGACATCCAAGTATATAAAAAGAGTGTATAATATTTTATTGATTCTAAAAAAATAATTCAAGAGAGGGAGGAGGAAAGGACAAAAAAAAAAGATATCATATATATATATAAGAGACTAGTAATAATAATTTACAAACGACCACGCTTAGCGACACCCAATTCAATCAATTTGAGGAATGCAGCAGAAAAGTCATCAAAGAAGCGTTGTTTGTCCTTGGCGTAGATTTCGACGTATTGACGGAAAGGAGGGTCCAGTAAGGCCATATCCGTAGGCAACATCATCAAATCACCATCTTCATCTTCAAATTGTCTAGGTCCATCCCATTTCTTTTCGGTCCAGGTGTTGTGTAAAAGTTGCTTGTAGAATTGGTTAGAGAATCGAGTAGGCGTTTCCTAGATAAGGTCCCCCGCAAAAAAAAAAGAAAAAAAGTTAAGTAAAAAGAAGGTGGACCGCTATTTGGTGGGTGGAAGGGGGGGGACAAGGTATCACTTACAGTCCAGGGACCATCAAAACCAGATCGATCCTTATGACATCGACCAACTGTGTGTGCACCAATCAAACAAGTGGTTTCTTGAATAGTGAAGCCCATACGGGACACAAACACATCCAAGACATGGTCTTTACCAAGAGCACCATCTGGAAGACGGCCCACGGGAGGGCAATCCGATTCAGAAGGCTTATCACGACGACCGCCAGTCCACTAAAATCAATCACATGAAAAGAAAGATTGAGTTTCAAATGATTACGATGAAAAGGCAATCTATATATTCATACCTCGATGTGGGGTCCACCCATATGTTCAATAGCAACACAACCAGCAAGACTATAAATTATAATAATAAAGAGAATGAGTGACGGTTGGTTTGGCCCGGAAATGGGCGGCGACGGAAGGGGGGTGGGTGGGCGAGAATAAAGTAACTTACGTCCACAAATCAGCGTAACTGACCCAAGGGTGAGCAGCCTTGACAGGTTCAAGAACAGCACGAGCAACGTCGAGACCAGCGTTAGCAGGATCTTCAGCTTCAGTCTTGTGTCTCATGGTGCCTATCAAGATAAAAAAAAAAAGACAGAGGAGTGTAAGGCTAGATATAAAAATATCGAAAGGAATCATCATTCACTTACTGCCGTCAGAACCACCATCCTTATGGTTCTTATCGTAGGTACCAGATGCATGCCAAGCAAGACGAAGTCTATATACAATAAGCATAAGTCAAGATAACAAGAGAATGATGACGTTGAAAAAGAAAACACTTACACAACAGGAGCAAAGGATCCATCGTCATAGTCTTCCTTGGGGAAGACCTTGACAATGTCTTTACGGACGGCGAGGTATTTATCAGGAGAAGCTTGTTCAGTAGACATGATATATATAAAAAAAAAAGTGAGAGTGGGGAGTGTGGAGATCAATAAAGAGAAGAAAGAAAGAAGAAGGAAAAAAAAAAAGGGGAAAGCGGGGGGGATTTTTATCTCGAATGCCAAAACGGGAACCAAAGCGATTGTCAAAAAATAAAAAACCTGTCGCTTTGACACCCAAGCCAGTCACTCCATGTATTATGCTTATAAAGTGGAATTAGGATTTCACATGCAGAATCAACTTCCGATCCAATTCCAGAATGGCCATCTCGTATTTGTAATATTATATCTATTAAAATTGTCTGTCATCACTTATCGTATGATCATATATGTTAACTATGCTATGATGGGTTGAGTCTTTTTGAATCGTACTAGTAGATCATATATATATATATATATATATATATTATAGTACACTAACAGCATAAATGAGTGATCACATGAAGAACAAAAAATAAACCAGTACGTTATGATCATGGGGAAGGGAGACAACCCTCGGAAGTGGAAGCGGTAGTTGAAGGTAGGCATGTGAAAGTAGGTTCATGTCATCGTTAAAGGATTCGAGGTGATTGGGCCATATGCTTTCTGTTAGAAATTGATAATGATAAGGTTTTTTACATGTGTGGGTTTTCTCTATCCCTTTTTTTTTTACCCCGGATTTTCTGGCTGACTGATCGTATATAGGTGGTGATTTGGGTTTTATTTTTTAATAAATTTTTCTTTCTTTCTCTTTTTCGTCCCCTTCTTCTTCTTCTTCTTCTCCACTTTTTATATATATTCACGCCCATACAATAAAAAACAAACATGTCTGATAACGTTGCTCATGCTCTTTCTGGTAAATACATCTTTGTTTGCCCTTTTTTTTCACTATTCTCATTGTCGACTGACCTTGTTGTTGCCCTTTTTTTTTCATATAGGTGCTGGTGGAGGTATCATTTCCATGATCCTTACCTACCCCTTAGTATCTGTCAGCTCCCGTCTTCAAGTTCAACGTGGTGGTCAAGGCAAAGACGAATACAAAGTAAAGGCGGCTTCATGAACAAAAAGATGATGAGCCCTGGGCGATAGACTGACTCTCTTCATTACATATTCATATACATATAGAATGCTGCCGATGCTTTTGTCAAGATTCTTGCCAAAGAAGGTCCCAAAGGTTTATATGCGTAAGTACCCCTTATTTTACTGATGCTCATACATTCTTCTCCGCTAACAATGCTCTGCTTCTTCTTGTAGTGGTTTGAGCTCTGGTGTGTTTGGTATTGCCGTGACCAATGGTGTGTACTATTATTGTTATGAAGCAGTCAAGGCCGTCTTTGAACAGGCAAAGACTAAGAATCAACCTATGTCCACGGCGGAATCTATGTTATCCGGTGCCATTGCTGGTAGTGCTGTGGTGTTGGCCACCCATCCTATCTGGACTGTGAACGTAAGTTTTCTACGAGAGGGGGGGGAGGGGGGAGTGACCGAAAAGAAGTGGGCACTCAATTCTGGTTTTATGTTGTATGGCTATATAGACTCGTTTGACGGTACGCAAACGCGCGGAAGGCGAACAAGAACAAAGTGCGTTTGGATTTGCTACTGAGATTTTGAAGAAGGAAGGATTAGCTGGACTTTACTCGGGTGTGGGTGCGGCTTTGGTGTTGGTGATCAACCCCATTATTCAATACACTGTGTTTGAACAAGTCAAGAACAAGGTAGCCAAATTCAGAACTCTTGGTAACCTTGATTTCTTCCTTTTGGGTGCTCTTTCCAAATTGGTGGCTACCGGTTTGACCTACCCTTACATGTAAGTTTGCTCCCGCGTCGCTTTGTTTCTTTCTGACTCAATCAACAAAAAAAAAAATTACTGACCTCTATTCCTCCTCTCCTTTTTTTATTATTGAATAGTGTTGTCAAGTCGCGTATGCAAATCAGTCAAAAGGATGATGAAAAATATTCTTCTATCATGGATGGCTTCAAAAAGATTCTTGCCACTGAAGGTGTGGCTGGACTTTATGGTGGTTTGAAGAGCAAGATTGTGCAAAGTGTGTTGACTGCTGCATTCTTGTTTATGGCCAAGGAAGTCTTGTTTGATTGGGCCGTCTGGATCCTTGTCATTGCCGGTGCTCGTAAACGTGTTGCCGCTGCTGCTGGAAAGGCTTAGATTAGATATTTTCCCTCTCTTATTGTTATTGTTATTATTATTATTATTATAGTATACTACTTGTTATCTTTTTACCCCGTTCCCTTCATGTTTTAGATTATTATTTTTATATTTTATGAAACAAATTCATGGTTGTTGTTGATTTATCAATAAAACTGTTGTGTATATAAACATATCATTGGATCTTCTATTTTTGATAATTTGATTTATCATAGAGTTTTACATATAGGGTTCACCAGCCAGGGTATTTTTATTTTTTTTGGCTGTGATCTGCTATTCGGTGTTACACAAATCGGGCAAAGTGGGTGGGAATGATTCTGACAAGTTGGATTAATTACACATTTCATGCCTGTTATCAAAGACGCGATCGTGATGCAAAGCAAATTTTCCATTTTACAGGAAGATGACACACAAACAGTCATTATTAGCCAAATAAGTGAGTGACTCCAGGACTGTGTCGCTTACAAATGGTAGCTTTCCTCGAAATCAATGGGTCGTTTTTTTTTCTTTCTCAATACTGACACCTTTTCATAAAAAAAGAATCCCTCCCCCAATACTGACGACCTGCTTTTCCTTCAGGCTGTTGAAGGACATGAAACTCCATGCTCATAAAGTAGCTTACCAACTACACGTATACGTACAGGCATCTGATGAATTGACTTGCTAGTCTACATAGATAATATGTTTTAACGTCCCCATCCCTTTTCTTCACACAAGTATAAGTTATTGACCAATATAGGTACCGCACAACCATTCACAACATTAAAGAAAAAAGAAAAAAAAAAAAAAGACATAGGAGTAGATTGAGTAAGAGGGATTTCACTTTATTCATATATAGACAAAGCAATAAAATAAATAAATGATAATAAATAAAACGAGTACTAAAGTAGTTGGGCTGGGAATCACAAGGATATATAAAATAGTAATAGGGTAGCAGACAAAAATAAAATAAAAAAACGGGGTTTGTTCTATCAGCGATGCAGTTCACCTTGTAATTGATTGACCAGACGGATAAGTTGATCGTTTTCATCGCGCAGCGAGCCTCGTTCACGGGTCAAGATCTGGATGGCATGCTGATCCTGTTGGGTTTGTGACTCAAGCGCCGTCAGTTGAGTTTGAAGTTCCGTCAATTTGTCATTGTTGCTATAGATCGTGGCCTAAGAGAGGGAGGGGTTTGGGAGAGAAGAAGTAAATATACATGGCGGGGAGGGGGGGGGAAAGGGTATCATAAGAATAAAAAGGAAAAAAAAAAAAAAAAAAAAAAAGAAAAAGAATCAGATCATGAGTGAAAGATACTTTGGAAAGAGAAAAAGAAGAAGAAAAAATGCATCAGATCCACCAATGTAAATAGTAAGAATAATAATAAGAATAAGAATATGTATTAAAAAAAATACACACAGAAACTTTACCTCGTAACCTTCAATTTGCTGTTCCAAATGATGCATTCGATCTGCGGATTCCGAGCGGCACGAGTCCAAATCCTTTTGTCGCGCAAGATGGAGTGCTTTGACACGGTACGCATACGCCTCTAGTTCCTGGTCCTTGATATCCACTAGTTGTTGGTATTGGTCGTGCAGCAGCTGGACTTCCTTTTTATGTTGTTGAGCTACGTCGATCAGTTTGGCCTTACTCTTTTCCTCGTCCTGTTGCCGTTGCTGATCCAGGGCTTGCTTCTGTGTGTCGTCGGAAGATGTCGCGGCTTGTTGCTGTTGCTGTTGTTGTTCTTCCACGTATTGTTTGTGTTGCGCCATGGTACTTTCCAGTTGGTGTTCAAGCTCGGTGTACTTTTGCTGACATGATTCATGCGACGTGGTGGTGGTGGTGGTGGTGGTGCTGTCAACACGTACTACTTCGAGTTGTCGCTTGTAATCCTCGACTTGGTGTTCAAGTTCAGCGTGCTTTTGTTGACAAGATTCATGCGAGGTGGTGCCATCTCCTTTTTCTTCAAGTTGTCGCTTGCAATCCTCCAATTGGTTTTCAAGGTCAGCGCGCTTTTGTTGGCATGATGCAGCATCGTGGTTGGACAGAGATGGTTTCATGGTGGCGGTGGCGGCAGCATGATGTTCCAATCTCAGTGTGGCCTCCTCGAGTCTAGTTTGCAATGCTTCGATCTGGGTTTCAAGTGCATCGATATGCTGAGCCTGGGCATCGCGGTCGTCATTAAGCTGGGCAAATCGGTCGTCAGCGTCTTGTTGGTGCCCGGCATGTTGATCGTGTGCTTGTTGCAAGGCGAGTACATGGCGCTGTTCCGATTCCGCAATCTCCTGCTGCAGCCTGTCTAATTCATTTTGCGTACGTTGGTGTGTGGCCAGCCATGTCTGCGCGGTGTCGTCGTGGTCGTTCTGGGTTTGTTGCATTTCGTCCCTAAACCGTCGTTCCAATGCCTCTGTCGCTTGGCGTGCTGTTGCTAATTGTTGCTCCAGATCACGTACATGATGCGCTTCCTTTGACGACGCCAGCATCGCTTCCATATCTGCTGCCTTCTGTGAGAATGTGTCTCGTTCCGTTTGCATTGTTTGGTGTTGTTCCGTCAACATAGTGTGCTGCGTTTGTAGAGTATCATAATCTTGTCGCATTGCTTCATAAGTTTGCTGCGTGGCTTCCATGGACGCCTATATGTAAAAAATGGGCGGGGGTAGATGTTTTAGTTGGTTCGACAAATTTAGGAAGGAAGGAGGGTGCTAAAGTTAGTTACCTTGAGGTCATTCAGTTGCTGATCATGCTCCAATGTCAGCTTTTCTGTTTCTTGTTGATGCTCAGCCATTAACGCTTCCACCTGAGCCTGAGCCTGTTTGGCATGTTCTTCCAGTACTTGATCCAAATTATCCTTGCTGATCTGTTCCAATTGAGCCTATTGATTGAAAGCTATATGGTCACACCCCTGATTCGTCTTTTCTTTTTGAGGAGTGTTTCATTGTTACCTTCAACTCCAGTTTCTCGTTTTCAAACGTGTCCTTTTGGGTTTGCATTTCCTCCAATTGTTTTTGTAAGGAGTCGATGTGCTCGTTTGCCTGGAGCATAAGATGACGTGAGATGATTAAACTAAAAGGAATAAATGATCAATTTACCTTTTTCAATGCTTCTTGGTCTGCTTCATTATGTGTAGCCAATTGTTGTTGGAGTGCCTTGAGTTTATTATCTTGTTCATCCATCAGTGCGTCCTTTTGAGCTATCTATAGTATGATAAAAAACATCTTACATGACTAGTTCTCCACCCATGTCCCTGTATATTTTATCAATAATATCGTAATTACCTTTTCTTGCAGTGCCTTGAGTTCAGATTCAACGGGAGAAGTCAGTCGAGGAGTAGATGTGCCTGATCGCGATGAAGACGTTGGGTTCAAGGAAGCTCTTCTTGACAATGGGGTGGCAGAAGGTCGTGCAGCTGGTGAAGATTGATGATGCATGGACACAGGTCGGCGAGAAGGAGTGGTGGGTGTCGTTGGAGTACCAGGTGTGCCTGAGGATGATGTTGAGGTACCATGAACAGAGATGGGACGAGGGGTAGCAGTGGATGACTTTCTTGCTCTGGTTGTTGCTGTCCCTGTTGCTGTCGTTGTTGGAGATTTTCTGTTTAATGAGGCAGCACGTGAAGGTGTAGGGCCAGTGGAATGTGTCGTGGTACCTGGTGGTGATCTGGTAGGAGACGGAGTAGATTGCCGGTTGACAGATGTCGCTCGAGATGGTGCTGGCTTGCTGGTGCCATTAGCGTTGACGGGCGTTGATGAGGGTCTTGTTGCACTTCGAGGAGGAGGAGGAGCTGCACCGCCAGGTTTGATACCGAGATCACCAAGGACTGACCGTCTTTTGGTAGGAGTAGGTGTTGCTTTCGAGGAAGTCGTCTCCGGCATGGCAACAAAAAAAAAAAGGAAAGTGAAAGAAAGTCAAAGAATAGCGCGAGCCCGCTTTTTTTTTTTTTTTTTTTTTTGATGGACGTTGATTTTAATGTAGCACAACAACAAAAAGTCTTGTCACTTTAAAATAAAATGCAGCTCAACCATTGTGACCCTTCCCCATTCCTAAAAACTTGATATTTCTTGCTTTCTTGCTTTTGTAAGCATGATGCACTCTACTACATTTATATAATCACCAAAAAGGGAACCCATGAGCTTGATGGAAGAGTCTCGCCTTGTTTTGGTGCACCAAATTGGCTAATGTATAAAGTTCAAGTCCCGCTAATTGCTCAAAATTATGCGATGAAATGAGTGTCCATCCTCGTGCCTACTCCATATAAAATCACCCATGAAAATGAAGCAATCCTTTCTTTATCAATTGAAAAAAAAAAATTGAAAAAATGCGAGCCAATACGTATATGATGATGATGGTGATGATGGTGGTGCTGGTAGTCATGAGCGTTTCTTTTGGTATGTGTCAACCTGTAACTCGTCCTCCTCCTGCCTCTATGCTCGAAAATCAACAAGCTAATGCTGACAGCTATGGACTTCAAGTCTCGCCTGCATTGCACAAAGCACCACCTGCTTCGTCGCTTGAACCTGGCCAGGACAATAATCTCGTCAGGCCATTGTATGCCGCTCCTCCTGCCTCTTCCATCGCTGCTGCTGCTGCTGTCCACCACTGAAATATACAGAACACCTTCTATAACGTAAATATTCACCAAAGCACAGTGGAATTTTTTAACAATAAATAAACCTTTGCATATGACATTCAGTCGACAGTTTGGGAAAAAGTGTGCGTATAATATTCAATCCCCGGAGGCAATAATTATTGGTTTTGTTAGCAGGTGTACCAGTTGCGTGAACAAATGGTCTGTCCAAATTTATACGTATTATGTTATAAAATGTATGTTACTGTATTAACTTCTCCACCTTTGTTATCATCGTTATTTCGTATGTTTATCTCTTCCTTTTTGAGAAATAGTATCCCTGACACAGTCTAACAGTAGATGGCTCCCAAGGTGTTGTTATGACAGTTATTTTTTTATGTTCTTTTTATGCGTCCATAATAAACTGTTTTTTTTTTTTTTTTTTTTTTTTTTGTGCAATGGGTCATGACGGTCAGTTTGAAAACCACTGAAGGAATTCTGCCAATCCATCCTTTTCTTTAGAGGCCAGTAAACGCATCGTTGAGCACGGCGGTCAAGGATTAAACGGTGATCACTGAGGTGCAAAATGACATATACGGCAAGCCCCTCCCCCCCCAGCATCTGCTTATTATACACATACACATACCAATTAGGAGAAAGATTGTAAGCAGGTATGTCAAACTGTATTTGGGGATTAATCTCTCTATAAATCTTAAAACATTTATGATAAGCTAATAAGCTATAAGCAATTGAGGTAATTTGTTGAAGGCAGAGAAAGTTTTTTTTATTGAAGATTAGACATAACGTGAGGTAAACAAAAAGAGTGATAAATTCTACAGCGAGCGACAAACTATTATACAGTGAAGGGGAGTATGACAAACTATTCTATTATATAGCGAGGGAAGGAAGGGTAGAATAAATTAGTCCAAGTTGTATTGAGTGCAAAGACAGCATGAGGAAAGAACCACCATGCGGCTGGTTCTGAATGGTGGAGTTGCTGTATTGAGAAGAGGATACCATCGTCCTGCCACTGCTAAATGCTTTGGTTGTGTTATAAAAAAAAAGTATGGCGTGGCATTTTGTCAATTGTTGTGATGAATTGAATTTGAAACCATTAAATAGTAGAGTTGCTTTAAAGAGGACAGAGACAGATACTGCCGATGTTGACGAATGTAATAAGAAAATGGCAACAACATGCCACCTATCTTGAATTGTGAAGTTTGCTGTAAATAAAAAACACATTGTCGATAATATAAATTGAGTTGATGTTTTAAGAAAAGAAAATGGAAAGAAAGAGAGGGGAAAAAAGGGAGGGTATCCTTTCCTGTGATGAACAAAAAGGCGTTCACAAGAGCGTCCACAGAAACATTTCACATTCCGCCCACGTGAATTTTTTATTTATTTGTCTCCCTTTTTTTTTTTCTTTTTTTTTCTTCTTTTTTTTTTTCTCCGTCATTCAACTTAATTGAGCTCATATTGAACTTAGAATAGTGTCAGGACTAGCTTAGAAGCGTTTTCAGCTCAGGGATTACAAGATGCATGGGGAAACCCTTTCATTTTGGATTCAGGATTTGGGAACATCATTCGTTGGCTTTGTTGGAGCCTTCATTAGCTTAGTTTAGTGTCAGCTTTTCCATAGTTGTATCTATATCTAAATAAAATATGTTTCTTTTTACTTGCTTCAATGAAATATATCTCATTAGTTACTCTCATGACTTGTTTGTCTACTAGATCCCATTTTTTCTGTCATCCTACCTTTTTGATTGTGTTGCCAATTGTTATACTTCAATAAAAGTTATTTATTTGGTATTCCCATGTCTTGTATTATACAATACAATGCATTGGTACCTTTTTTGCAAGCACACCTTTAGATTGACGTTGGTCATCCTTCAGAACTTCTCTTCATGCTACCTCTACTAGATTACATTGTTACAATGGACCCCACGCCCTTAGATTAGTGTCTATTATATTTCTTCAAATAAATAAACCACTTTATTACTCATTCTATAGTGCTCAAAAGTCGCTATTTTGGCTATTTTTGTGAGTATCCAATCGAACACCTGCTTTTCTAGCTCACTCACTACGACTTTTTTTTCTCTCGAAGTCCCAGCAACTGGTTTATGTTTCTGGGTCACTTGTTATCATATAAAACGTTATTCCAGTTCAACCGTTTATATCAATTAACCTTCTTACTTTTCTCTCGCTATCGCCATTGTGCAATTCAGGCACCCTCAATTCAAAAAAAAAAAAAAAAAAAAAAACCAAAAGACTCTGCGCGGAGATGCAACATTTTCACATTTCCCAAAATATGATCCACTTGGTGTTGCAGTGTCTCTTTTGATAAAATTAGAACGTAGTCCCACTGTCATTTTGAATATTAAAAGTATGTATCTTGGGTTTAACTAGTATTATTTTGACCCCTTTTCTTTAAGAATAAATGGGAAAACGATAGAAGCACGTGGACGGGATCTGAAATCAGTTTTTGGGGGGATAATGGCAACCATGTATAACTTGATCAATAAGGGGACCACCGTTGTAGTCTCCTTTTACAGGTGTCAAAAAAATGCTAGTGGTAAAGAAACAGGCTATTGACTTTAAATGGATTACAAACATAGGCTGTGGTACACATGTCTTTTTCTAACAAAATATTTACTGCGACACAACCTACATTACCACTGGCACCAAGTACAAATATGTGTTGTTCAGCATGATAAGTTTGTTTTTTAAATGGTAATAGAGACACCACCGTCCCCCAAAAAAAGAGAAAATGAATGAACCGTTTCACTAGGAAGGACACCGGGGTCATTTATCCGAGTAAATGTTATTCAACCAATAGACTACCGTGACGATAAGATAACAAAAAAAAAAAAAAAAAGATCATCAAAAGTCGGTGCGAGTGCTCTGTTGAAAAAGAAAAAAATTGGCTCAGCCGGCAAATAGCGGTACGACATGATCCTACCGTGTGAGAAAATGAATCCAGCACTGTATAAATATGCCAAGTAATTGACATCAATTGTTCTTTGTTTAGTTTTTTGTTGTTGTTGGTTTTTTTCTTTTTTACCTCATTATTATTCCCCTCCCTCTCTTATTTATCTTACAATGTCTTTTCCTTCTCTGGATCAATTTTTTACGCAAGTCGACTCGATTGCGGAAGTTCAAAAAAATTCCTGTCACCGTAATGTCGTTGAAGTGCCTGACCCTATTTGGATTGATGTTCAAGGCAAATTGCCGTCCTGGTTAAATGGTGTGCTTTATCGAATCGGTAAACTTTCGTTCTTCTATCAAAATGAAAAATATTGCTTTGGTCTAAACCTGATCTTGCCTTTATTTATTTTGAAATAGGTCCTGGCAAATTTATTTTGGGCGATCAACAAGAAGGTGCTCGATCCATTACCATCACTCATGCCTTTGATGGTTTGGCTTACATCCATCGATTTGAATTCGATGCTGCTCAACAAAAGGTGCGGTACAACTCACGCCATACGGCCAAGGCGTATGAAAAGGAAGTATTGGAAAACCCCTTTGGTGGACATGGCTCCTTCGGTACTGTGTATGCCATTGGTGCTGCTTGGCATCGATTTATGGATTTCTTGGCTCGTACTAACAAGAAAGACATACGATACGAAGACATGGACCCTTCGTCTAGTACTGTCAGTGTCACCCTTACGCCCAACTTCCCTCTTCCTTCCGCGTGGGATGGTACTTCCCAACAACGCATCCTGGTTGCAAAGACGGATCATAATATTCTTCAAAAAGTACACCATGATACACTGGGTAAACGAACCAAAAAAAAAATCATGCATAAAAAACCATTTCCAACCCCGCTCATGCCCTGCTTCTTTTTTTTATTTTAATTAGAGCCCGAGAGGCTTTTTGATTATTCTTCCTATGATCCTCGTCTTAATGGCCGGCTTTGTGCATCCCACCATCAACATGATGATAGCACTCTGGAAGCGTTCAATGTCACTATGTCCATTGGCCCTGACACCTGTTTGAAGGTATTCAAAATTGACGATGCCACCAGTGCCGTAACCGTATTGGCGGAGATTCGCGATAACCTGGATGCCAGCAACACGCCTTTCAAGCCAGCTTACATCCACTCATTCTGGATGACGCAACATTATGTGGTGGTCCCTATTTCACCTATTCATTTCCGCAACCAAGGTTTGGATCTTGCCGTCTCTGGTAACTTAATGGGATCAATGGAATGGCATCAAGATGAACCTACGCTATTCTATGTTGTCTCTCGTGATCCTTCTGTCGGCCATATTGCTACTATTCCTGTTGATTCGCATTTTGCTTTCCATACCGTTCATGGTCGTGACTTTATTGATCCCGCTACAGGTCATGCCGTGCTCGAACTCAACACCCAAGCATTTGATGGTTGCGAAACTCCCTTCCAGGTCCATAACATCAACAATGTAACCCGTGCCAATGATATCGCTGCCCGCGACCAAGATGAAGCCGACAGAAAGAAATCGCAAAAGACTGTCCATGGATTTACGTAAGTGCAGACTTTCTCCCTCCCCCCCCCAAAAAAAAAAAAAAAAAAAAAAAAAAAAAAAAAAAAAACGAATGATTGATTATTTATTATTATTATTATTATTCTATTGATTTGTATAGGACTCCGCCTAGTAGGTTGACGACTTTTGGTGATTTAAGGCGCTACCGAGTGGTGCTAGACAAGGACGCGCCTCAGACGTCATCTACTGCTAGTTATCGGGTATTGGCCAAGAACGCGGAATTTGCACGTGTGCATCCGTCGTTCCAATTCAAAGATTACAGATATGTATACTTCAACTACTTTGTGGCTGGTGTGAACGGTCAACAAGGCGAACGTTACGGGTTAAAAAAAATTGATCTTTTGGATGGTCAAGAAACCGTGTGGCAACCTGACACTCATAACGCCTATATGTGTTCCGAACCCACCTTTGTCCCACGACCCGGTGCCACCGATGAAGATGATGGTGTGGTCCTTAGTTTGACCAGTGTGTTTGATAACAGAGGTCCCGAGCATGACCACTGTTACATGTTGGTCCTGAATGCAACTGACTTCTCTGAATTTGCACGTATCCCCCTAGGCCAGTTTACTGCTACCACTTTCCATGGCTCTTTCGTGGATCACGAATTTATCACCAACTCGTATAATTAATCACACTCTCCCACTCCTTGAATATTTGATTGTCTTTTTTTTTTTTTTAATTTAAGAAAATAAATAAGAAAAATTACAAGTGCTTCGGGTCGACACTAGACCCTCTGGATGTTTGGCTTTTTTCGGGGGAGGTTCATGGACAGATACCAAAAATATTTCAAAAACCGCTCACGCAATTATTATTATTTTTACCTCTTTCTTTTCCTTTTCTTTTTTCGTTCCTTTTTTTTTCACCATTCAACTTCTATGGCGTTATGTTGGACTTGAATTAGTGTTAGGATTAGTTTAGAAGCGTTTTCAGCTCAGGGATTACAAGATGCATGAGGTAACCCTTTCATTTTGGATCTAGGATTTAGAACCAACAGTAGTTGGCTTTTGGAGTCTTCATTAGCTTAGCTCAGTGTTAGTAGATTGTATCTATATCTGAATAAAATATGTCTCTTTTTGTATGCTTCCATGAAAAGAGTCCATTAATCTCAACACAATAGATGTCTTTTTGCCTCTTCGAATGAAACATATATGTCCCAATAATCTCTCACATGCTTTGCACAATTGATGTCTTTTTACCTTGCCCCTTTAGATTAGTGTTGACAGTTGTTATGCTTCAATAAAATATACGTGTTCAGTCATCCTCGCGCTTTGTATTATACAATATGTTGAATTTCTTTCCACATTCGCACCTTTAAGAATTCTTAATAACTTCATTCATGCTACCTCCCCTACAGATCCCTGTGTTATTATGAACCCTGTGCTCTTAGTTTTGTATCTACTCAACATTCCGTCAAATAAATATACCGTTGTATTACCCATCTTCTGACCCATTATATAGTGAGCAACGTCTTTATAGCTATTCTGTGTATGTCTTTTATCTCTAGTTCACCCACTAAGACTACCTTTTTATTCCCCTCCCCCTAAAGCAGGTTCTAGGTCACTTAATTTTGAAAGGTGGCACTATTCTCTGCTCTACTATTCATATCCATTGACTTAACCCAGCAGCCAGCGTATCCTTTCATAAGACATAGTAACTGCTTCAACAAATTAGCCCTTCTCTCTGCGTAAATATTTTCTTTTCTTCGTCTTGCCAAATTCGCCAGAAAATGTTAAGGAGAATACAGTGAATTTAAGACGCAAGTGCCTACTGTTGCCGTTCAGACACTCTCCATTCTGCGCCGGGATGCAGCTTTTTTTTTTTTTTTACACTTCCAAAAAATTGATTTACTGGGTATCAGGAGGGGACAAGGGTGAGAGCGACATGTTATTGAAATGTTCGTTTTTTAATTAAAAGGTGGCCCTTCCACAGTCCATTTTGCACCTTAATAAGAGGCTCCTTTGGGCTCAATTAGCTTCATTTTAAGACTCTTTTTTCTTTTATGATTATTAGTATACCAAATGCAAAAAAAAAAAAAAAAAAAAAAAAAAAGACTCGAATATGCACACTATGTCCAGTTTAGCGGAGGTTACGCTGTAGGAACAGTCTAGGTTGATTCATATTAATGCTGAAGGGGGAGTGAAGAAGACCAAGTCTTATATTTTAATTGAGCTAGAACTGTCAACAAGTCGTATTACCTCAAAGGGGTGGGATAGGTAGCCATATATAAGCTAACACAGAAAGAAAAAAAAAGTAGCGCAAAATGCTCAACGGCGGTGGCGGCTACCCATACAAAACGACTGAGATTAATTATATGCTTAGTCGAGCATGAATATGGCTATCTTGGATGGAAGGCGATCTAAGACTGCCAACCATTTACTTCATGGGACAAGACAGGGAAAGTAGCTCTAGTGGGTGAACAAGAGAGCGAGTGTGTGGTAGAGCACTCACGGAACAGTTACAATAGCAACATTGTTCATATATAGTGGGTCAGTGAATGGCTAATAAAAAGGCATATTTTATTGAAGCATATTGGTAGATACTAAAACTAAAGACGAAAGGCTCATTGTAAAAGGGAAACTTTATGGATTGATCAGTTAAAGGACGGTTGAAAGAAACTAATGTGCAATCTAGAGAATGGTCATTACTATTTTAAAGAGAAAACTGTAAAATTAAATCTAATATATTGTATAGTACAAAGCATGGGAAACTCTGAAGGAGTGATCTTCTTATTGAAGAATAAAATTGGCGAACACTAATCTAATGAGGCGATGGTAGAGATCTATTATACAGGACAAAACATGAGAGAGACTAATGGGACACTTTTCATTGGAGCAGTAAAAAGAGACATATTTATTTAGATATAGATTCAAACTATGGACTAACTAAAACTAAGCAAATCTAATGACGACTTCAAAAAGCTAACTAATGGTGCCCTCTGATCCTAGATCCAAAATGAAAGGGTTTCCCCATGCATCTTGTAATCCCTGAGCTGAAACCCCTTTTATATTAGTCGTGACACTAATCTAAGTCCAAAATAACCTGAAAATAATTGAATGGTGAAAAAAAAATGGAAAGAAAAAAGAAAAAATGGAAGGACAGGTAAATAAATAAACATCCACGTGGGCGGCATTTGAAATACTTTATTGGGTAAATAAATTTCATTTTAATCTTATACGTACGAAAAAGAAAAAAAAAAGTACTATTCAAGTTGATGTTTATGAGCAGACAAGTATTGCTCAAGGGTTTCAGGATCACGGCCCAGCAAGATGGGCAATCCACGACTCTGCTGAATCCCATTTTCGTTAAATTCCACAAGGGCATAGGCGATACGATGGGGTAAATGAGCATACTGAGTCAACATGTCATAGCGAGCAACGGAGTCATATTGGACATAAGAAATGGATCGACCAAGTACTTTGGATAAAACAGCCGCTGTCGAAGTAGGCGTCATCACCTGGCTAATCATTTCATATACTGAGTCACCATGCTTGTCAATCGGGTCTTGCAATACACGCGCCGCCACCGTTCCAATGTCTCGAGGGCTGACCCATGCCAACGTTTCTTCAGGATCAGATGCACCAGGGTACTGATGTTTGTGCTTGATACTATGGGAATCGAAATTCACAATGTTGGACATGAACCGCCCAGGCCGAAGACATACCAGTCGCTTGCGTCCAGGAAGTTCAAGAAGTGCCTTCTCCGATTGCCAATGATCTTCAGCGCTAAAATTGCATCTCCATCCTATTTTTTTTTTTTTTTTTTTTTTTGACCAGAAAAATAAATAAATAAATTAGCGTCCCTATGTTCAATCCGCCTGTCATCTTCTTCGGTTCTCTTCCTCCCGACTTACGTTCACCAGCGCAATACGAGGAAATATCAACGACCTGTTCCACCCCCGAGGCATAAGCCGTGGCAGCCAACTGAGATTTGAGTTGTGCCATGTTCACGTCGCTTTGATCCGCTTGCACTAATAAGAGCAAACGAGTGTACTGGCCACCATGCATAGCTTGATCAAAAGGTGTCAAATCATTGTAGTCTCCTTGTACAAGTGTCAGAAGATGTTGGTGGGCGGGAAACAGGTTATTGGCTTTGGATGGGTTACGGACATAGGCTGTGACACGCACTCCGTTTTCCAATAAAATATTCACTGCAGCACTACCTACATTACCAGTAGCACCAATTACAAATACGTGTTGTTCAGTCATGGTAAGTTTGTTTTATTAAGAGCAATAGAGAGATCACCTCCAAAAAAAGAAAAATGGTGGACTATTTAACTAGGAACGATCACGGGGTTATTTTATCCGAGTTAATTTAATGGGCCAATAGACTGCCTTGACAGTAAGCGAGAAGAAGAAGAAAAAAGTCCATTGACTGAACTTGGCGATTTTAGCTGGAGACGGCCATTCAATCGGGAGTTATTTACTTTTTGCCTCATAAAACATGATGGAGACATAAAAACTGAGGTGAAATATAAATAAAGTGAATTAGTATAACATCCATGTATAATGGACTTGTCACGCATGACGAGAAACGGGGCAAAAAACGATGATCATACAACCTTCCAGCGTGTGCGGTGTTTCAAATATAAAAAGGTTTGACTGAACTGCACGGCAATTAAGGAATAATTTAGTAGCCGTGTCCATCAAGCAGTCAAAATTTTCCATGGAAAAGAAAAACTCCTGTGATTTGATAGCCTAATGTTTCTGAAAGAAAAGCGTAGATTAAATAACGCCCAAAAAAAAAAAAAAAATCGTGTAAGAGGGAGGGTCAAAGTCGGTGGGTGTGCCTTATAGGGCAATTATAAAGAAATGAAAAAAATCGTTGGTAGTGTCAGTCGGCAATTAGCGGTACTAAGTGACCTTACCGTTGCCTCATGAGAGAAAATAAATATTATATAAATATGTGAAGTACTTTTGATATCAATTCTTTTTTTTTTTCCTTAATTCATTATCATTCCCCTCTCTTATTTATCTTACAATGTCTTTTCCTTCTCTGGATCAATTTTTTACGCAAATCGACTCGATTGCGGAAGTTCAAAAAAATTCCTGTCACCGTAATGCCGTTGAAGTGCCTGACCCCATTTGGATCGATGTTCAAGGCAAATTGCCATCCTGGTTAAATGGTGTTCTTTACAGAATTGGTAAAAACTCGTCCTTCTATTAAAATGAAGATAATTGTCTAGGAATAAAACTGACCTTGCCTTTTTGTTTTTTTGGAAATAGGTCCTGGCAAATTTATTTTGGGCGATCAACAAGAAGGTGCTCGATCCATTACCATCACTCATGCCTTTGATGGCTTGGCGTACATCCATCGATTTGAATTCGATGCTGCTCAACAAAAGGTGCGGTACAACTCACGTCACACGGCCAAGACACTTGAGAAAGAAGTATTGGAAAACCCCTTTGGCGGGTATGCCACTTACGGTACTGTGTATGCCATTGGTGCTGCTTGGCATCGATTTATGGATTTCTTGGCTCGTTCTAACAAAAAAGGCTTACGATACGAAGACATGGACCCTTCGTCTAGATCTGTGAATGTCACCCTTACACCCAACTTCCCTCTTCCTTCCACCTGGGATGGCACTCCTCAACAGCGCATTCTTGTTGCTAAAACCGATTCGAATACGCTTCAAAAAGTCCATCATGATACACTGGGTAAACAAGCAAAAAAAAAAAAATCATGCATGCGGCAAACATTTCCAACCCCGCTCATCCCTTTTCTTTTTTTTTTTTAAAAAAAAAAAAATAGAACCCGAGAAGCTTTTTAATTATTCTTCCTATGATCCTCGACTTAATGGTCAGCTTTCAGCATCCCACCATCAACATGATGATACCACTCAAGAAACATTCAATGTCACCATGTCCATTGGCCCCAATGCCTGTTTGAAGGTATTCAAAATTGACGATGCCACCGGTGCCGCAACCGTATTGGCGGAGATTCGCGATAACCTGGATGCCAGCAACACGCCTTTCAAGCCAGCTTACATCCACTCATTCTGGATGACGCAACATTATGTGGTGGTCCCTATTTCACCTATTTATTTCCGCAACCAAGGTTTGGATCTTGCCGTCTCTGGTAACTTGATGGGATCAATGGAATGGCATCAAGATGAACCTACGCTATTCTATGTTGTCTCTCGTGATCCTTCTGTCGGCCATATTGCTACTATTCCTGTTGATTCGCATTTTGCTTTCCATACCGTTCATGGTCGTGATTTTATTGATCCCGCTACAGGTCATGCCGTGCTAGAACTCAACACCCAAGCATTTGATGGTTGCGAAACTCCCTTCCAAGTCCATAACCTCGTCAATGTAGCCCGTGCCAATGATATTGCTGCCCGTGATCAAGATGAAGCCGACAGAAAGAAAGCACAGAAGACTGTCCATGGAATTACGTAAGCACAGGCTTTTCTCCAAAAAAAAAAAAAAAAAAAAAAACTTCACACTGACTGTTATCTTATTTATTTCTATAGGACACCACCCAGCACTGTGACAACATTTGGTGATTTGCGACGCTACCGAGTGGTGTTAGACAAGGACGCGCCTCAGACGTCATCTACTGCTAGTTATCGGGTATTGGCCAAGAATGCAGAATTTGCACGTGTGCATCCGTCGTTCCAATTCAAAGATTACCGATTTGTGTACTTCAACTATATTGTAGCAGGCGTGGCCGGTCAACAAGGCGAACGCTACGGGATCAAAAAAATTGATCTTTTGGATGGTCAAGAAACCGTGTGGCAACCTGACACTCACAACGCCTATGTGTGTTCCGAACCTATCTTTGTCCCACGACCCGGTGCCACCGATGAAGATGATGGTGCGATCCTTAGTTTGACCAGTGTGTTTGATAACAGAGGTCCCGAGCATGATCATTGTTACATGTTGGTCCTGAAGGCAGCCGATTTCTCTGAACTTGCACGTATCCCCCTCGGCCAATTTACTGCTACCACGTTCCATGGCTCTTTTGTGGATCACGAATTTATCACCAACTCATATAATTAGTCACACTCTGCCACTCCTTGCACTTTTGATTGTCTTTTCTTTTTTTTTTTTTTAAGAAAATAAATAAATACAACTTTTTTTTTCTATAAAGGAAAACTCACAAATGCTTATTGTCGACACTACCAGAGGTAGTGGTTTTTTTTTTTGTTTGGTTCATAGACAGACACCAAAAATATTTCAAAATCCGCTCACGCATTTTTATTATTTTTGTAGCCTCACCGACGTTTTTCTTTTCGTACCTCTTTCTTTTCCTTTTCTTTTTTCATTCCATTTTTTTTTTTTTTTCACCATTCAACTCCTATGGGGTTATGTTGAACTTAGAATAGTGTCAGGACTAGTTTAGAAGGGTTCTCAGCTCAGGGATTGCAACATGCATGGGGAAACCCTTTCATTTTGGAATCAGGATTTAGAACCACCATTAGTTGACTCTTTGGAGCTTTCATTAGCTTAGTTTAGTGTTAGCTTGTCCATATATTGTATCTCTGTCTGAATAAAATATGTCTCTTTTTACTTGCTTTATTGCAAACAAATGTCACTTTAGTCTCTTTTATGTCTTGTACAAGAGATCTCCCTTTTTATCATCGCTGCCCTTTAGATTATTATTGACGATTGGTATGCTTTACGAAAAGATACCCATTTCAGTTTTCTCTTGCTTTTTATTATACACTATGCTATAATACGTTCCACAGTTGTGTTTTTATATCAGTGTTAGCCATTCTTTAAATCTCTCATCATGGTCTCCAGCTAGCTGTCTCATTTGAATCCCTTGTTAGCATATCGTCCCTTTACTTTAATGTCTACCATATTCCTTTCAATAAAATATGTTCTGTTTTTATTACTCTTTATATAATGGGCAAAGTCATGAGTGTGACTCTTTTGTGAGTGTCCCGTCAAACACCTGCTTTCTAGCCCACCCACTCACTATGGTCACTTTTCCCACCTCAGCACCCCCCCCCACCAGCGACCGCTTTTGCGGTTCTAGGCTAGTTAGTATGAAACGCAATCTTATTCCCAATCTACCATTAATAGTGAGCTTGAATCAGTATTGGAACCTGAACCAGCGGCATTTTGAAGAAATAAAATACAAATATGCAAGGGGCAACCGTTTCGTTTTGGATTCATGACTGAGGGGAACCCTAATAGGCCGGTCTTTGTTTTAAAAGCAGTACTATAGAAAACTTTATTAGCTCAAGTTAGTGTTAGTTGTCATATTTTAGATCTTCATCTGAATAAAAGTAAAGGCTTGCTCCTTTTTTTTTTTACTATTCATCTCTCTCATACACTCAAGTACCTTGTCGAATTGGTAAATAGATCCGAAAGAGACATGCGGTACTGAAATTAGTATACAATGTTTCAAGGTTAATCGTCTTCATAAATAAATGTATACGTATATTAAAGGATGTAGATTAGCAGACAATCTGGAGACTCATAAAAGTGTTTTGTTGTGTGTATCCTTTCATGCAAACTGTTGATACTTTTATTTAAAACCCAGCGATCAAGTGGCCCCTGTGATGCTGCTGATAAGAGAAAAAAAAACATCAACTCGTCAAGAATCGGGAAGCACTGTGTCGTATAGTCAATATCTTTTTACATGACAGTCTGTTCATTTATTCATTTTACATCAAATGAATGCATAAATATATAAATATACTTCTAACTTTTCTTTTACACTTTTTTTCAGATGACTCTCACTGCAAAAGTAACTATGACGCATGTCATCAAGGGAAGGCTTTTTTTTTTTTTTTTTTTTTGTTAAGAGGAAAGGCAAGAGTGTGAGGCGATAAACGAGATGCTCATCAGGACGATCTCTCCCAAGTTACTTGGTTGCCGTAATTCTCCTTTCTCCCCAAAAAAAAAAATCAAAACACCGTCACTTTCCCGGGTTTTACTCTCAAAATCCCGCCCAACTCTTATATTTTTACTCTTTAGTCTCTGTCTATATTTCTTTTTTACTGTTTTTTTTTCCCTGTTATTTTCTTTTTCCCTTCTTTTCATCATCTTATAGATATGCATCGTGTTTCAAATCTACTTGCTTCTTCGAAAATAAGATTGACAGCTGGTAAGTGGAACAAATGGGATTTGTTTACAACAAGGGGGGGGGGACGAAAAACATGGCCAGGGTAAAACGGGATCGGAACGCACACACACACACACATACTATCTCTCTTTCTTCTCATTTCTTCAATGAAGTACCATTGGAACATATAAGAGTTTGGGTATACAATTCTATGTCAACAAATACTGACTATTTTCTCTTTTTTTATTGATTGATCATTAGGTCTTCATACCACGGCGACACGCTCTGCCATTACAAGATTCAATCTGCCAGCTATGAGTCCCACGATGACGGAAGGCACCATTCACAAGTGGCAAAAGAAAGAAGGTAACGAACATAGGACATCGAATTATGCTAGTATGATCGACACTATGACTGATACTGATAACTCAACTTTTTTTTTTTTGTGCGGGGTGCGTGTGTGTGTGGGGGGGGGATGGAATTACAGGTGAAGCATTCTCGGCGGGTGATGTTTTGCTTGAAATGGAAACTGACAAAGCTCAAATTGATGTGGAAGCACCTGAAGATGGGATTCTTGCAAAGATTGTGGTAAATAGATGAAGCCATCACGATGATAAAAGGCGAACTGAAATGATGGACGACTAACTGTTATTGATCATATTGATAGCTTGGTGATGGGCAAAAAGGGGCTGTCAACTCTTTGATTGCTTTATTGGCCGAAGAAGGGGACGACATTTCTAATGTGCAAGTACCTGAAGATCAACAAGACGGTGGCAACACAACAACTCCAGCATCTGCTAAGGAACAACAAGTGGAAAACAAAGGTAATATATATATATATATATATATATAGGGTGGTAAGATCAAGGAGCAACGAAAAAAAAACAGATGAACTCACCCTGAATTTTTTATGAACTTGAAATAGTGACCCCTCCTACTCCAGTGGCTCCTTTGGCACATCATGATTTGGATACAAGCATGCTCAAGAAACCCTTATCACCTGCTGTGTTTAGTTTGGTAATGCGACATCATATCAAAGATCTAGGCGCCATCGAGGCCTCTGGACCTGGTGGGCGTATTTTGAAGGGAGATGTGCTTGCGCATCTTGGTTTGATTGCTCCTCAACCTGCTCCCAAACCTAAACATTCCGCTGCTCCTCCAAGGGATCAAATTGAAATTGCAAAGGTAATAAAAAAAAAAAGTGCAAGGGGGTGAACTGAAGGAGATGGCAAAAAAAAACAAAAAAAAAAAAAGACCATGACTGACTTCTTTTGTTTTAGCCTGCTTCTGAAGCCAAGGAAACCAAGGCCAAAAAGGAAGAGACCCCTGTTCTTCCTAATTACATTGAACGCCAAATCAGCATGGATGCATTAATCAATTTGAATGGTAATAAGAAAGAAAGAAAAAAATAGGAAACATTCTCTAACGGCACGTTTAAAAATATTATAGAACAAAGTGGTACCCGCGCCAACATCAACGATCTGATCTCCAAGGCGGCTGGACGCGCGCTTCAAGAAGTCAACGATGGTAAGATCTACAGCTCTGGCAACAGTGAAAAGGGTATTGTATCACAAGCTCGCTTCTCCGGTTTTTCACCATCCGCCTACAAAGGTGGTGTATTCAAGTAAGGACAAATAAAAAGAAGACAGGGATGGTAAAGGGACATGGTTCACTAAATGATATATGGTGATATCACATCTATTTCTTATTTTTTACAGGGTATTCCACTTGGCGGAACCTACTTATGACTTTATTACGGACAGCTATGTGGGATCAAAGCCTTACACGTTGAATGTGAATGGAATGCAATGCATGAGCAAGACCAAGGCCAAGAAAGAAACCATGGTGGACATTATCGATTACCTTGGTGGACAATCATCATCTACTGCGGCGCGTACGGTATCATTGAATGGATCACGATCTGGTCGTTTGTCATCTGATTCTTTGAAGCAACAAGGCTATTATGTGAACATGAAATTAGAAGGTGGTGCCCCTGGAAAATTGATGTCTGACCAAAAGGCTCGCTTGTTTTTGGATCGTTTAGAATATTATGTTAGAAACCCTAGTGAATTAGTCGTATGAAAGAAATAAAAACCGTCTTTTGTTTATTATTTATTTATTCATTTTGTTTTATTGTCATTGTTGTTGTTATTATTTGTTTTGTTTTTTTTACATAATGGATTGCTTTCGTCTACGTTGGATGATGTAATGACCTTCTCTCTCTTGAGCACACAGACAAAAGGAAATGGGATGGGTTTCAATTCGTATATATTATAATGTCTTTTTTAGTGCATGTGTTGCTTCTGCTTAGTAGTGCATGATCCCTCAATGTTGGGTTGAAAAAAAAAAAATTAATCATCAGCCTCCTCCTTTTCTCCTAATAATGGTTGGTTCAGTATCATCATCATCTGTTTAGCTCCGACTATTGGTTTGATGTTTGGATCAAAAAAGATGGCTCAGTCTAACCCCATAACATACGTATCAGTAACGTACACTTCTCCTTGGGATCTACCCAATCCTTCCCCTTTTTCGATGTTTCTCCTCTCTCTGTTACATGCGCTACCCATATAATAAATGTACACATTTGAGAACATAAACAAAAAAAAACTCATAACATTTACACAAAACTCCTTGATGAAATATTTTTTTATTTGCATGGACGGCCCACATTCATTATAATGATTCTCACATTCTTCTTCTTTCTCAAACATCGTCCGTTTTGTTGTAGATCGGAACAAGAAGAAAAAGTAAACTGTGTGGTGATGCATTGAACTTTAACCCTACTTTTTTATTCTCTTTTCTAGTCAAGTGTCACTAATATATTCGGAATAAATGAATAAATGAGGATTTTCATGTATTTCGCCTCCTCCCCCCCCCATTATTATTGGTATCACAATTTAACCACCGATGGGCGACATTTGGTTTGGAAAAAAAGAAAAAAAAAGTCAGCAGAAAGGTCTTTTATTTCCTTGTACAGCACGTGGATGAACATGGGGGGAGGAGAAGAGTGACCCATTCGATTTCCAATGTCACATTCTTTTTCTTCTATGATTTTTTTTTTGTCGGCAACCCATCACCCGCTTCCTTTTTTTTTTATAAAGTAATGAGTTTGATCAAATAGAAATAAACAAATGTTCAATGATGATGATATGGCCAAGAAAGAAATTTCTTTTTTGTCCTTGCTTCATTGTCGTTTATTTTGTACTGTCCTGCCTGCCTTGCCCTGTCCTGCCCTCGAAGTCGGTGTTTCAATTCGGATGATGATTATTATTATTTTTTTTTATTTTTTTTTGCCAAAAGAAGCTGAGTCGTTGAAATCCTGCATCATTCTACTGGGGCTGATGTGTAACCCTAATTTTTTCTTTTTTTTTTTTTCAACATCTGGTTCCTCCACGTGAGTTACAAAAAAACTAGAGTCATGTAAACTGATAAGTGTGTCGATCGACATGGCATGAAATCCAATTGGTGCCTTTTTTTAAAAAAAAATAAAAATATATATAATATTTTTTTTCTTTGCTTGGTCTTGGCAACTTCTCCGATTCTGAACCAACGAACAATTCTCTTTTTTTTTTGTCGTCATTTTATAGTAATGAAACGATCAAGTTCCCGAAATTATATATTTATATATATATATATTTCTCTCACATATATATATATATATATTAAACAGAAGAAGGGGGGGTTGGGTGGGGGCTGGTTTTGGTTTAAATAGTATTGAGCATAAAGTAAAAAGGTAAAATCTCGTACCCCGTTGTAACAAAATAGCGCGCCCTTATTACTTTATTTGGATGACCACCATCATGATGATGATGGTATTACTCTAAAAGTCTGTACCATTGCGCCCGCATAGACTGGCAACTTGTGCACACATATAGCCTAGAGGCAAAAACACAACAAATCCTTTCTCGGGGTTTTCAATCCCCGCTAATTTTTTTGGGGGGAGGAAGGTCTCCCCCTTTTTTTTATATGCGCTAATGATTTGACAGGTGTGATAGAGGGAAAAACCCAGCTTTTATTAGCCAGAAAAAAAAAAACTGTATTAAGGGAACTCAAAAAAAAAAATTGATTTTATCGATGATGATGTTGATGATGTTGATGATGTTGATGATGATGATGATGATGATGATGATGATGATGATGATGAATTGAAATTGGAAGGATCGTAGATGTATGTAGACTATATGTATGCATGTATGTACAAATATAATTTCTTTATTATGCAGAGATTGTATATAAAAGGAATAAAAGAGGGAGAAATGATGTATAGAATGAATATTTTGGAATAATATGAAATGTCTGTAATGCGTATATACAATAATTGAATGTGACAAAAAAAAAAAAAGAAAAAAACTTGATATGCGGAAAATGGAAAGGGTGATTCTCCTTTTTTTTTCTAAAACATATATAAATATATACACATGAAGAAAGAAAAAAAAGGGGGAAGGGGGTGGGGGGAGTAAAACTATACATAGTGTCATGTGTGTGTATGTCGAGATTTGCTTCTTTTTTTTTTTTAATCAATTTCTAAACCGCGCACCCTTGTTGCCAATAAAGAAGTAGAATAATGAAGTGGTGTAAAAGCGGGAACCGATAAAGCCGAAGAGACATAAGGTTGATGATGATGGTAAGATTGGCGTGGATAATTCAGTGGAGCCGAGGAAGAAGACGTCGATGAAGAAGAGGACCAGCTTAGAATAGGACGACAGAAATCATCATTATATGCAGTAGGAGTTGTTGAAGGTGTAGGGATGAATTGAAATGATTCAGGTGGAGTATATGGCATTTTTGTATTGATTTGAATGGGTGTTGAAAAGGTGGATCTTCGTTTCGTTTGCAAAGATAGCTGATCATCATCATCATTATCATCGTGATAGGAACGTTTTAAATTGATAGTTGGAACAGATGGAGTGAGAGGCATGATCGGAGTTGTATTTAATGGAGGAGTGGTTGGTAATGGTACATAATATTGATTTTTTTGTTGATATGGTTGCTGGTGCTTTTGCATGATTGTAGGTAGAATCCATTGTTGACATTGACCGACCCATTGAAAATATTGATCATATGGTAAGTGGATATTGTAATGTAGTGCTGATAAGAATTCCATTTCCATGATATTCAATTCTGATACCGGAATACTAGATACTTCTGACCAAGTCTATCATAAAATTAAAAAAAAAAAAGGGATGAGAATTTTAAATCCCGATGATTTTCCGTTATGTTACTATACTACACTTACCTTGTTCGTAAAAGTATTGTCGTCCAAATATTTGTTAGCTAATACAAGTGCTGTGGTGAATAATCTAACTTCTGACCCACTGGAAGAATGGATATAAGGATACGCTGCCCGTAATCGGTGAATATAATATAGTCCAAGTATAACACAAGCACAAGAGATTTGAGTTGCTTTAAACAATTTTTGACAGAATTGCTTGAATGCTACCGTTCGCTTCATTGGCTGTGGTTTTAATGGTCCCCATATCGATGGTACTGCTATCGCACAAAATTCTGCTAATTGCCCTGAATTCGAGCAAGAAAGTAACGAGGATGACGATGAAAGGTTGGATATCATAACAAGTTGAAAAAAAAAAAAAAGTGAAGAGAAAAAGTGTAAGTTCAATCACCCATTGATATTTATATCATTTTGCACTTTTTTTTAAAGTTCAGCTTTCCTTATTAATCCAAGTACTTTAGAAAATCCCTTTTTTTTTTTTACACTGATCTCCGTCTCACCCCCCAAAAAAAAAAACTCACCATCCCTTTTTTTCTTGGTCTATTTTCTTTTTTCACCACCAAGGTCTCGGAACTTTTTTTTCATTGTCCTGATTCTTTGGATTGTGTTACTCGAACTTCTCCGCCCAAAAATAGTCCCTAAAAAAAACTTTTTTTTTGGTATGACTCTCCTTCCAGGCCCTTTCCTCCTCCCTAAAATTAGGCTCATCATCACCACCATCATCATCATCATCATCATTAGTCTCCCACACACACACATACACAAACACACACACGCTCACATACACAATTTCGCCAATAGTGTGCTACCACAATGTAAATAATTCCTTTTTTAGCACCAGTGAAAATGAGATGCATTTTTATATTGACAACAACAGTTCCTTTTACTATCCTGACATACATATCAACACTTGGCTGTAACCATCGTTACCTAATTTACAAACTCAATCATGCTGGTTTATCATCCAATGAGAAATAATGTTTATTATTTTCCAGCCCCGAAGCTGATTTTATTGATACATATTGTTTATTATTATTATTACTATTCTCTGAACGGTAAACGGTAATAATACTGATGGTTAAAATGGGAAGGGGGGAGTTTTTATATATGCAAGGACGCCACGTCTTTTTTTTCCTGTTCGTTTCACAACAACCATGCAATTGAATGTGTTTCAGGAGGGAGTTTTTCTTTTTAGGAGGATTAACAATAACATATCAACGTTCTTTCTCCTCTCTTTGTATAAATGTTTGGAATGCATCGGTTTAAACAAAGAAGTTAAAAGGGGAACGTTGCTACAGGAGATGGATCATCATGATCACTATTATTTTTTGCTTGTCGGAATTCGAATCCTGATTTGCCCTCTCGGTCACTCAATCATACCATTCGACTTTTTTTTTTTTGTGGAGCACTCTTTTTTTTTTTTTTTTTTTGGTCTCCCTTCTCATCTTTTATTCATTTACCCTTTTTTAATAAAGAAATGGAGGAACAGATTCAACTCACCATCCATCTTCCTATATTAAAAAAGCCCCTTAATATATCTCTATCACACTCTGATTCCTTCAAAACCGTAGCAGAAGGACTTTGCCAACAATACAACTTGCCTCCTTATTATACCATCCCTCTTCTCTCCGCTATTACATCCACTTTCAATCACACTACCACTTCTCATACCTATATCAATACCGACACTAAAACTGACAATGACACCGACACCAGTGCCGCCGACCCTTCTATTGAATTACAGACACGTCAAGCTTTTGTTAATGCATATCAAGAAAACACGCTTCAATATTATAACAAGCATGAAGAGGTAAGTAAACTAAGTAACATGGACGTACACTTGATTGTTCGCTAACAACGTTTTCTTCTTTAGGACGAATTTCCAAGAGCATTCAATACTTTAGTCAAGTGTCCTATTACAGTGATATTCGATGCTTTGTTAGAACTGGATCAAAACTATACTCTGCTAATGCACGACCTCGCTGCTGAACACCATCATGCTCTTATGGCTATACAAACAAGGTAAGGTATTGTACGCATATTAACCCTTAAAAATGATCAATTCGCTCTCTCTCTCTCTCCCACTCTCTCTAAAAGTACTGACACAATCATTGTTTTTCTTTCTTTCATCGATAAAAGGCAAGCTCAGGAAATGGAAGGAGCTCAATCTCAAAACGGATCACACTTGTTTGTTCAGCATGTTGAAGAAATGGAAATTAAACAAGCTACATTTGCATCGGATATTCTACAAACACAACAATCGCAACGACAGGAATATCGTGATTTTGTTATGGAATTATATCGGGAATATCAAATGCGGACAAGTGCTTTATATGAAAACAGCAACTCGGACGACAATACCCAGCTTAATTCAGCCTCTCCAACAACATCAACTGGTTCGAAGGTGGAAATAGCGAAATCGATCGATGGCAAAGATTTAGTCACAACTGCTGCGAATCGGATATGGAAAAAAGATACTGGCTCATCGTCTTCATCCTCTTCTTTCTCTTTATCCAGCTCACCTTCGACAACAAAGCAGTCCTACAGCGAACAGCACCAGCAGCAACAACCAAGACGACAGCGACAAGATTCCACTACAAGCAGACTCTCACAACAATCAATGACAAGTGATTCATGGAAACGATCTTCTATTGGTAGCAGTAGCGGGGATGACTTGGCAATGCAAAAAATGGTTCAAGATATACAGGAGATGGGTTTTACAAAAGATCAAGCGGAAGCAGCACTTACTCTGACGAATGGACAAAATGTAGAAAGAGCAATCAATATTTTGGTGGAAAATCCAGATCAAATAGATCAACAAATGAAACGGCGATCCTTTTCTCAACAACAACAACATGGTATGGCTTCTCCAACTTCAGCATCTCCTCCTCCTCCTCAAACTTCATCATCATCATCCTCTTTACATCAACGTCAAGATTCTTGGAATGATTCCATCCCTTCTTTCCGTCGGCACTCATTACAAAAACCAACACCTCTCAACTCATCCTCGACAACTTCTTTGCAACAACATAAACCATTACCTTTACCCGCTGTGTCATCCACCACCCCCACCAATGGAGGTAAAAGTTGGAATCCAATCTCATTTTTTCAACAACAAAAACAGGCTTTAGAAAATACAAATCTTAGCTCGGTACGAAAATTCAGCGGTTGGTTGGGGAAGGCGATGGAAAACTTTGGTATAGAACATGACGAAAAGTAAGAAAGCACTCCACAAAAAAAAAGGCAAAGGGGAAGGGACAGGGAAATAAGTATTTACTTTTTTTTTTATTACTCTTGACAGTAGTGACCCATCTGCCTTCGGCAACTCTCACGGCAATGGCATCTCATCACAACTTGTCGAATCATTTACGATCACTTTGGGTACAGCACAAATCAAATCTAGCCACAACTTGCGACTCTTGGTAGCTGATCTAGGAGCTGATTTATTGGATCCACTTCCCTTTGATGAACAACGTGAATTAGGATACAAGGCTCAAACGGCAATGCGATTATATACAAGTCAGCTCTCTGCTATTTTGGTGTTGGTCGATAAGAGTGAACTCTGCCAAACACAAGATGCTGGTGGTACTGATGCGGAACAAGGTGTGGCATTGGATTGGCGACAATACAAAATGGGGAAAGGCAGTAATCGCGCTCTCAACGACAGAACACTTCGATCCACCGAATTCCATTTTCCAACCACCGAATCTCAATTGGATTTGATTGAAAAGAACGTCCAGCAAAACCAAAAGGATTACTTACAGGAAGGCGCCTTTTTTATCACCAAGCATTCCAATTTACCCATGCACCAAATTGTTTTCCATCTGATTATTGATGGTGATGGTAATGTGTATAAGTGTGGACTAGGAAAAGAGAATGCGGGGGGGTGAGGGTGGGGGGGACCTGAGAGTTTCGGCCGAATGGCTATTTTTGTTTAATTAACTAACCAGTTTCTTTATTTATTGAACTCAATTAGCTGTTTCCAAGACTGATTTGTCGAGTCGACACCCATTGATGATTGGACTTCGCAACATTTTACGCCTGACAACACGCTATGATATCAGCTCGTTATCTCTCCCATTGGTGATGCTCCCAGATCGATTTTTGGATCAACCAGAACACTATATGCCTGCGACTGTGGATCAGCCTCAACTGCATGTGAATTGGTTATCGAAACGAAGTGAAGCGCTGATGAAAACAGTGAAAGGGTATCTTATGGAAGCATCCAGGGGTAAGCAATCACACAACGAAATGCATCATCGAGCCGACACCAGCGCATTTGGCGGATCAGGGCTACGCAATATCGAATTCTTCATTCCTATGCAACAAAACATTTATGTAGCTGACCCTCTTACCACACCTACATCAACCTCGGCACCGCCCTCCTCAACGATTATGCACCAACCTCCTCCTCCTCCTCCACCCCCTACGCATTCTTCTTCATCGTCTTCTTTATCGGCCATGACCACCGCTTCTGCTTCCAACATCAGCATACCACAACAGCAGCAACAACAACAACAGCAGTCAGCTGAAGCGACAATGAGTAACACCAACAACAACAACAACAATAGCAGCTCGGGGATGACTATCAATGCCAGCATGAGCAATAACAACAATGCGTCCTCGATCTCCTTACCCTCAACACCTACAGCCGCATCTCATCAGTCTCACTATACAAGAACGCCCACACCTCAGGTTGAACAGGTTTTCCAACAACTGCGGACCTCACTTGTCAGTATCTTTAGAACTAGTTAGAATAGTGTAGTTTTAGTTTTTGTAGTCTTTTTATTATTATTATTATTATTATGCTTTTGCCATTTGTATGTATACTACAATCAATAAAATGAAGGGGGTGACGATGGGGGGGTTTACATTGATATATAGATTGCACAAAAAAATATATATTTATAAATTGTCATATGGTATGGAATGAAACAAAGATGGACAATTTTGGGGGGAGGAGGGTGATGTTGTTTTGTTTTTTTTTATCGGCAGCAAACAATCTATGTACTGTATATACGTGGCATCCATCAAAAAAATAAAATTAGATTTTCAAAATAAATAAATAAAAAAAAAAAAAAAAGGGATTCATGGGACAAAATGCAAACAAATACATACATGAAAAAAAAAAAAAAAACCTGATGATTTCTTTTATTTGATATTTTGACGATTATTAAAAAAAGAGGTAGACAAAGGGAAAAAAAGCAGGGGAAAAAAAGAGGGGGGGGATTGACTAGACTATATGCGTAGGGGAAGAAGAAGAAAATAAAGGGAAGGGGGGAAAAGACAATGATATCAACAAATGACTATATTCTAAAGGTTTCCACTAAACAACATTTCAATAGCGGCATTGACATTGCCACCGGTCGCCTGTAAAGCACGAATATTCTTGGCAGCGTCCCAAAAACCCATTTCATTCAATTGTTGTAATTGCACTTGGAAGCGTTCTTCAGGAGAGCGAGTATCCGCGGGCGTCGAAGCGGCAGGCGTACCACCTGCACCACCCATCCCACCGAAAAGCGACGCGAGATTTTGTTGTACTTGAGGATCCATCATACCAGCACCTGCTCCAGCACCTAAGTTTGCAAAGGGATTGAAAGCTCCTTGTTGTTGCTGTTGTTGTTGTTGTTGTGATTGTTGTTGGTCATTGTTGTTGTTGCCGGGAGCAGGAGGCGTACCCATCCCACCCATACCACCAGCACCAGCACCACCACCGAATCCCATTCCTTGAGCATATTGTTGCATGGCAGCCATTTGACGAAGATAATCGGGATTACTGAGCATTTGTCTGAATTCAGGCGATTGTAACATCATACGCACTTGAGGCCCCATGGCAGATAATTGAGGGTTACTGGCAATGATCGAGTCCAATACCGACGGGTTTTGTAAAAGTGTCGACATATATTGCGTAAAGGCCGGGTTTTGCATCATTTGATTCATCATATTGGCGTCAGGAGCACCGCCCATACCCCCCATACCGCCCATACCGCCCATGCCACCCATGCCACCCATACCGCCAAACATGTTGAAAGGATTGGCACCAGCATCTCCGCCGCCCATCCCTGCGCCTGCGCCTGCGCCTGCTCCACCCATGCCACCAGCGCCAAACAAACTGGCAAATGGATTGGCTCCAGCCGCTGCTGTAGGATCACTAGTCGCCGTCGTAGTCGTTGCTGCTTGTGGTGTTGACGATGCTGTGGTTGACGATGGTGTTGGTGTGTTGGTTGCTGTGGTTGATCGAGCTAACAAACAAACAGAAAAAAAAATGATGATGAGGATTAAATGCGTTCTCGTCCTGGTCGCATCTCTTTCACTATATGTCTAATGCTGGCATTGCCTCTACCCATCTTGTATTGTTATTCTTATTTTACCTCCACCAGGTTGAGCACCTTTGACCATATGTACGGTATTGCCATCCGCCAGCTTACAATCAGCAAGTGTATCGGGATCCTTCAATACACGCCCAGAATAAATCAGTCGTTGTCTTTCTACAGGCACATCAGCTTGTTCGGCAATAGCCGTTTTCAGATCGAGGACAGTTTTGCTTGTTTCAATAGTAATCACAAATTTCTTGTCGTTGGAGGACTTTACGTTGATGTTGATGGTCGACATGATGTGGGTAATATAAAAAAAACAGAGTCCGCTTGGTTGACTAAAGGAGGAAAGAACGGGTGTGTATATAAGTATATAATATATATATAAATAAAATATATATATATATATGTATATAAAGTGAGTTGGACAAAGAGAGAAAGAAAAAAAAACAAGCGGGAAGAAAAAGAAAAATCGCTGACGTGTCTGAATTACAAAAAATAAAAATGTGAGCGACCCTCACCTTCCTAAAAATGGCACGCTTCGCAATCATCACACAAAAGAAGGTTTACCCTACGTTGCCTTCCTTTTTTTGTCCCTCCATCCATGTCATGTCCCTTTAATTGTATACCTTTGACAAAAAAAAAAAAAAAAAGGTGTACTTGAGTAGTTCTGGGTTTATTTGTTTTGTTATTGCTTTTCCCCAATCATTATTGCCTTTAGCATATAATGCAGAAAAGATAAATCCCTTGTACGATATATCACACATAACCCTAAAAAAAAAAGACCCTATTTTGCACGCGCCAGTCTACATGACTTTTTCAAAACATTGCCCCGACCACATAATAATTCGGTACAAAGATTTTTTATTTAATTTGATAAAATGAGGGGTAATAATAATATCACAGGGTAGCTAATAAGCAGAGAATAAAAAACTAAATAAAAGAATAGCTGGGGGAATAAAGAGGGTGGATGACTAACTAGATATTTTTCATGTCACTGTGGTAGCCACTGCCTTTGCATCTTTTTCCTTTTCTTATCAGTATACGTATCTTTATCATCATCATTCCCTTTGGCCTTTTTCCTAGTGCGTCGATCGATATCAAAGTCCGAATCCATATAAAGATCGGTAGTGTTGCTGTTACTGCTGTTGCTGCTAGCATCACAGGTATCAAATCCATAAGGTTTAAATAATCGCATTGATAGTCCTTTTGGTTGTTGTCGTTTGACCACCGGTCTATTACGGATGAAAGATGCCAATGGAGCTCCATCAGGAATAGATACTTCTTCGTTCAGGGTAAAGCATTTTGAGATTTTTCTGGGAGCTACAATAACAATAACAACAAAAAATTATCATCAGTCACCACACACACACCTACACAACAGCCTCCTTCCTCTTTACCGAACACCATCTTGCCCTTTTTGTCGCGACAAGGCACCAAACAAGAAAATCCAAACATCTCATGACCACTCACACCCACATCATCGTCCAAGGATTTGCCTTTGGGCACGCGATACAATGCATAGGCGTCCTTATCGTCCACATATAATGTACTGAGCGGCGTGCCAACCGGTTGGGATTGTTTGATTCGCATAGATACAAGGCTGGTTTTTGGTACCTGCCAAAAAAAACCCCCACGGAAAGTATTGAGTACTTCTGAGTAAAGCAATATGTTCACTTTGGCCACACACACACACATACACGCGCTCGTTTTCGTATTCTACCTTTTACCTGTTCAGGAACACGGATCAACCAGAGTCTTTTGTCGTCATCGTCTCTGATAGCTTCAAAGTCATATATTGTCGGCTGTTGTTTATTGGCGTCGGCTATCGCAAATCCATCGAGTATTCTAGGACGGTAGAGAAAAAGAATCAGTTCTTCATTCGATCAATATCTTTTTGGTTCATTTTATTTATATATATACGCTGTAATATCACAAACGACTTACAATTCTTCGTCAATATCCATAGGCATTTGTGTGTGAGTACGTGGATATACAAAGAAGAAAAGAAAAAATCACATAAAGAATAAATTGGATCACCGCCTGTTCATCAATGAAATTTGCATTGCAAAAAGTACCCTTTTTTTTTTTTTAGTCAAGTGTTTGTGAGCTCATTTTTGCTCAGACTGAGCCCACCCAACCTTTCCTGACACGTGGAGTCTGAATTACTGGTGAAAAGAATTTTTTTTTTTGTGTTGAGGGACCGCCACAGTCCTTCTCTCCTACTCCTTATCATACTTGAAAGAGAGTAGTCACTAGTGCGTCTGAGTTTAAATGACTGCGAGAAAAAAAAAAAACTATAAAAAGGCGACGTTCTTGCGAAACTCGATGAAGCCTTATCCTCTCAGGCCTTTTGGCTAAGATCAAGTGTAGTATCTGTTCTTTATAGTTTAACAACTATAATGCCGTACATGTACGGCTGTTGTTATTCTAATTTTTTTGCGCCTGGGTTTATGAGCTCTGGCTTGCTATCTCATGAATCCACTGATGTCCTTTGCCTTACACTATTTGCAATGTGACGTCGAGTTGGGCTTCCTCTTCTTATAAATAATGAAAATGAAAATGAAAATGAACCAGAAAAAAAAAAACTAAGTTGAATGGAAAGAAGTCAAATCTGTGTTTTAATTTTGACATAATATGAGAAAAGAAGACCTTGTTGACCAACAATCTTATAAAATCCCCATTTTGGTTGACATCATAATCCTGTTGGTTTGTTTTTTATAAAGTGGGAGTGAAGCACGTGTTCAGTTATACGTAGAGTGATTCACCAATCAAATCATGTCAATAGAAAATACCCACACTTATTATCACGGGGAGCGAGGCAGTGAAGGTCATTTGATACAGCTGAAAATAGAAAGTGATACTCTTTACCACCTATTAAAACCCTCATTTTCCCCATTCTTCTCGTCCCCCCAAAAAAGCAGGTAGTGGATCATTTCCAACGTTCTCTAATATCATTCGTTCTCACACCCCAATTGAAATGAATTTCAATCACCGTAGAAGCAAATAATAGTAGCACTTGGACTGGCTAGCATTAAAAAAAATCAAAAAGTGCCAAGTGATGGGGCGAATAGGAATTGAAATTCCGCTGTCGGCTCACTTGCCAAATAAAATCAGTGCATAATTTGTCTGTTCCTTTCTTTCTCTCTCTCTTTTTTATTACTTACTTTCTCACTCTCTAATATGACTTCTCTATCACTTTATTCTTTACTTAACAACTATCTCCACCATGGTAGTAATCCCACATCCATCACATCTGCCATCTTGACTGTCCGCGATATTTTATTACCAACCAAATTGATCCCTCCCCATTCCTCATCTAGCACTGGTGGTGATGTGAATTCAAGAAAACGGAAAAGGAAGTTGAAAAGACCTGCCTTTTCTCCCACCTATATCACCAAGGAACACTCTGAAGCAATATATCGTTTTGCAACACCTCTAGATACTATCCCGAAATCTCAGCAACAACAGCAACAACAAGAAAACAACCACCACCGCCATCAAGGTCTCTTTTCTCCAGTGACACCTCGTTATCGAGCCCCCCGAGCGCCCATTGTTCTCTGTCATGGTCTTTATGGATTCGATCGAATGGGACCAGAAATCTTACCGTCATTACAAGTGCATTATTGGAATGGGATTGAAAAGGCTCTTTGTGATCTAGGTGCCAAGGTCATTGTGACTCGTGTACCGAAAAGCGAATCCATCGCCAATCGTGCCTATGCTTTACACTCCATCTTATCTTCCTTTATGTCAAATAAAGAAATCAACTTTATTGGTCATTCAATGGTAAAGAGAAAGTGATTTCTTTTTTTTTTTTTTTTTTTTTTTTTTTTTTTTTACTCACTCTATATTTTTTTTATTTTTATTTTTTTGTGGGGGGTTGAAATGTCGTAGGGTGGATTAGATTGTCGTCATTTATTATCACACATCAAAGAACGATCCTATCATGTCAATTCTTTGACAACCATCTGTACCCCACATCGTGGTTCTCCTGTGATGGATTGGCTACGGGACCGAATTGGCGTTGGACACTATCCTACATCAACCATGGTGGCAAGCGGTAATAGCAATATGGTGGGTGATCTGTCGACAACGGGGTTTTTAAGGCGGAGTGGGGATGCCAATGATACCAATGTTTCTTCGCCTCTCTTTGGGACGGCGGCAGCTGATGCCGATTCCCTACCACCATCACCTTCATCATCACCACAACGGCTATTGGCTCAATGGCTCGATACCCCTGCTTTTAGCAATTTGACCACAGACTATTGTACTCAACACTTCAATCCGTCTACGCCTGATGATCCTTCCGTCGCTTATTACTCTTATACCGCCAAATCCTCTCCTTCTCATGGTTATTGGTCCAACCTTCTCGATCTGCCTGGTCATTTGGTTCAGCAAGTAGAAGGCGATAATGATGGTGTGGTCAGTGTCGACAGTGGTCGATGGGGTCAGCACGTCAAGACGATCGAAGACGCCGATCATTGGGACTTTACTGGAAAAAGGTAAGGATATATATATATAATATAGACCAAGCTAATGATAGTATGTGTCATGTACTGATGATTATCTTTTTTAATTTTATTCAGTATGGTTCCTTATCGATGGAAATCAAAGACCGGCTCTGATTTTGATAGAACAGAGTTTTACGTAGAATTAGCAAACCACTTGTATGAAGAAGGTCACTAAACTTTTTTGTCTTGTTTTACAATAAAATCAAACTTTTGTTTTATTACCATTATTTTGTTATTGTTATCGTCAGCTTCCTTTTTTCGGCTTGTGTATGTTGTGTGTGTATTATCATTGGTATGGTACTATTTGTCAAATTAACTGACTTTTTTGCCGTGTAGTATGTTTTAGAAGAGGGACTAATTTGTATATATATATATATATATATTCTACCCTTTTCTATAGACGTCGTTCATTGTATGCACTCTCATTTATTTATTTGTTTATTTGAAGCCTTAAGACTCGCCTCAACGATTATTTATCCATATCATTTTTTTAATTCTAGGAGGAGAGGATTCAGCATCCTTCGGCGGACATTAAAATGCCGAACCCAGTGAAAAAAAAATTTATGCATCGGTTTCTTTTTCCTTGTTTTACTTTTTTTTTTTTTGCCATGTCGCTTTTCCTGTTTTTTTCGCTCTTTTTACCTCTCTCCCTTTTATTATTTAATTCTACTGTTTTAATTCAGCCCACCAGACATTATGGGTAAAAAGCATGGGAAATCCAACCAAGATAATTCTCCTCGAGAAGGTTATCCTACATGGGAAGACGACGAATATGGGCAAATTGTTGAAGATGTGAAACGGATTTACAAGTCCAAGATTAGACCTTTAGAAGTAACATACAACTTTGAAGGTAAGAGCGATAATAACTAACTTATTAGCTACCATTGACTGACATCTTTTTTTTTGGGGGGGGCTTTTCGTGAATAGGATTCCATTCATCACCATTGACGGATGCCGATATAGAAGCCAAACCTATTGTACTCTTGATTGGGCAATATTCAACTGTATGTGATACTTTCTTCATAAATGCATGTATCCAACTCTTTACTTATTTATCTACTGCTGCTTTTTTTTTTTTTTTTTTTTTTTTGTGGGGGGGGGACGGGATATTATAGGGCAAAACAACTTTTATCAGGTATCTGCTAGACAAATCGTATCCTGGTGAACACATTGGGGTGGAACCTACAACTGACCGATTTGTGGCAGTGATGAATAGCGAGGAAGACCGTGTCATACCAGGCAATGCAGCAGCCGTCAACCAACAACTGCCCTTCCAAGGACTCAACCGGTTTGGCCAGGCGTTTTTGTCACGTTTCCAGGTTTCTCAAACTAGCTCACCAGTGCTCGAAAACATGACCATCATAGATACACCAGGGATTTTGGCTGGGGACAAGCAACGCATTGAACGTGGATACGATTTTACCGAGGTGATTGATTGGTTTGCGCAACGTGCGGATCTGATTCTCTTACTCTTTGACTCTCACAAACTGGACATCTCGAACGAATTCAAGTTGGCGATTCATTCACTACGGGGACAGGAAGAAAAAATACGGGTGGTACTGAACAAAAGTGATATGGTCAACCAGCAACAACTGATGCGTGTCTATGGTGCAATGATGTGGTCGTTGGGGAAAGTGGTATCAACACCTGAAGTCATGCGAGTCTATCTCGGTTCTTTTTGGACGGAAAAACCTCCCAATTGCTTTGAAGACTGTCGGGATCTTATTGAAGCGGAATCCAAGGACTTGTTACGCGATCTGAAAAACTTGCGTCGAAATGCAGCTATTCGAAAGGTCAACGAAATCGTCAAACGTGCAAGGATTGCCAGGGTAATAATAAAGAAACAGATTTTTTTTTTTTATTTCTTGGCTCACTCCTTTTTATTACTAAAATCATTTCATATTATATAGGTACATGCATTGATTATCGGACACTTGAAGAAAGAAATGCCTTCCATGTTTGGGAAAAAGAAGAAAAGCGCAAAACTATTGGCAAATCTCGATGTGGAATTCCAAAAAATCCAACAACGCCATCACCTTCCGAGCGGTGATTTCCCGAACCCTGAAAAATTCAAACAAAATCTCTCCTTGTATGATATGGACAAATTTAAGAATTTGAAGGATGATTTATTGGCCAAAGTGGATGATGTAAGTGACCAAAAAATAAAAAGGGAAGGGAGGGGTACATAGACTGATGATTTGAAGAATCACACAATTTCGTGTTCTTTGTTTTATTTTAGGCATTATCAAATGATCTACCCAAAGTGATGTCTCGATTCCCGACTGGCAATCCTGAGCTAGCCGAATCACAACGCAATCCATTTGATATCTCAGAGGACCCTCGGGCCATCACCAACGGAGAATTACCGGCGTCGTTTTGGCAGTTTTCATCGATCGACAAGAACAGCTACAATCCATTATTCCAATCATTACACCCTCGCGATGGTAAGGTGACTGGTGGCGCTGTTAAACCAGTACTGATGGAAAGCGCCCTATCGAATGACGACTTAGCCAAAATATGGAGACTGGCTGATTGGGATGCAGATGGATATATGGATTTGGATGAGTTTTCGGTGGCAATGCATTTGATCACTGCCGTCCAAAGTGGTGCTCCTCTCCCTGAAAAACTACCTTCCTCGCTCATGCCTTCTAGAAAAGTTTAGTTCCACCACCCATTTTTAAAAAAAAAACTTATATTGCTTTTTATATCATCACTCACTCCTTTTTTTTTTTTTGACTTGATTTATCACTACCTCATATCACTTTATCTCTCTCTCTCCTTCATTGATGCATTTATATTTACATTTTAGCTTTGCCTTTCTTTAGACCGTTTATTATAATCTTTAATAAAATAAAAATTTATGAACCATTACTATATATTATATACATTCACCTACATACCTTCCTTAGTCTATATCTAGTTTTTATTTTTTATTCACTTCAATAAAAAGATGTTTTGACTATTCTTATATGATTCTGTACAATAAATGCCTTTTCGTACACTGTTGTTGATTCGCGAATAGTTAGTTGACCAGGGAAATGGTCAGAACTGTTCAGAAAAAGCCCACAGAAAATGTTTCAAATCCCGCACACATGAGTATTTATTTTCGTTCATTTTTCTTTTTCACACTCTCTTTCTTTTCTTTTCTTTTTTTCTTTTCCTTTTTTCTTCACCATTCAACTTCTTTGAGGTTATTACGATCTTAGATTAGCGTCAGGTCTAGTTTAGAAGGGTTTTCAGAACAGGGATTACAAGATGCATGGGGAAACCCTTTCATTTTGGATTCAGGATTTGGGACTACCAGTAGTTGGTTTTTTGAAACCTTCATTAACTAAGTTTAGTATTATTTTTGTCCTTATTTTACATCTATATACGAATAAATATCATCTTTCTACTTACTCCAAAGAAAAATGTTTTACTTGTTCCCTCATGTCTTGTACTGGGGATCCCCTTTACCCCATCATCCATTAGAATGGCATTGACAGTTGTTATGCTTCAATAAAATATATCCTATTTGCTTCTGCCATATTTGTATTACATAGTAAATCAGCTTTCTGTAGCCGTCCCTTTAAATTACTGCTAACTATTCTCTAGATCGCTTGTTAGTCTCCTTCATGCTAGCGTCATTAGATCCCTTGATATGTTGTTTACCTTCGCTGCTTATGCATATGCTTCAATAAAACATATCCACTTTTAACCATCAAATTCTCTAATTGTATATTGAACAGTCTTTTTTTTTTTTTTTGCTGCGTGATAAAATATGAATTATATAGTATATCATATACGGTGATGTTTTCAATGGAACTTGGGGGAGACTTCTAAACAATCAGCATCCTTTCGTTAGTGAGTTTTTCTTGCGAATTTGCTTCAATATATTTCTACTGTCTATTTTAAAATCGCCTAATGGACAATGACGGAGAAATAAAATAAGGATGCCGTCAGCTGCTACAGTATATTCGTATGCTATATATATATACTGACAAATAAATATGATGTAAATGATTCAATAGTTTCTGGATTCTTTTTCAGGAACTGGACCGAACACGATCGGTATTCTTTCCTCACTTTCTAAAAACTGCGTTTATATTGACACCTACCATTTTTGGAAAAATATCCTGTTTACCTTCCCAGCCAAAATTTCCAAACATCGTCCGACTTTGAATGCTTATAACCCTACCGAATAAACTACATAGAAATACATTATAGCGGAACTTGATTTTTTTTTCTTTTTTTTTTTTTGTTGGCTGTAAAGGCCATTATTTTATTATATCTATCTATCTTGCCGAAATAATTACCCCTGAACAGGTGAATTTTAATCCTGATCCAATTTCCATTTTTATCTATTTTCATATAAACGGTTGAACTAGGCATCTTAAAATTTCTGGTGCTTACTGACAGACACTCAATGAAAACATAAAAATATCTACAAAAGCATGACCCCGTTGCAAAGCTATAACCATATTTAGCTGAATTGCATTACACACAACCCCCACTCCCTATAAAACAACTGTCGCAAATGACATGGAACTTGGTGAAATTTTTGGATGGAACAATTTAATAGCCTGGGCCGCCAAGGAAGATGACTGATGAAACAAAGATGGTTTACGGAAACAAAGATGGTTTACGGAAACAAAATGGTTTACGGGAGTAGCGGGGTTTTCGGGTGCACGATAGTCTTTGTTTCGAGCACGATGTCTTGAACTTTAAAAATTTTAGTATAAATACCTTGAAAAAAATATCAAAAAGAAAAAAAATTATCTTTGAACATATTATCTTTGATCACTTTATATTTTTTAATAAATTCATTATAAAGGTTTTTTTAAACCTCCCAACTTGTTGGCTTCCTTTTATTCCACACTTTGGAATATTTTTATTATATATTTTTGACAGCTGAGTCTGAATCTCGCTTCTCTTTATTTTTTTTGACTTGATCTAAGTCACTACTTATTTTATTGACCTTATTATTTTCATCTTTGAAAATAATACATCCTCACTTGGACTTTCAAGTTAGTCCTTTATTATCTTTAAGCCTTTGAAGCTACATTCGGTTGAACTTAATCCTAAAAAGTTCTGGTGCTCACTCTATAAAAAATAAAAACCTACAAAAACAATCTCCAGTTACGACCTAGCAACCAAAATTAGCCGTAACACAACAAAAACACCTTCTAGCTACTGCCATGTCAACGCCGGTTTGGACTTGGTGACCTGATGGTTTGGGCCACTAATGTGTGAACATGCTTTTATCATAAATTTTTGACAGCTGAGTCTGAATTTTATTTTACTTTATTTTTTGACTTGATCCAAGTCATTATTTATTTTATCGATCTTCTTATTTTCAAAAATGAAAATAATACATCACCACTTGGACTTTAAAGTCTAGTCCTATTTTAGTTTTAAGTCTTTGCAGCTACAATCGGTTGAACTTTATCCTAAAAAGTTCTGGTGCTCACTCCAAAAATAAAAACCTACAGAAACAAATTCCAGTGACCAAAATTAGCCGTAACAGTTGACTCTACTATCTATATCAAACTCAAAAATAGCCGCAACAGCCAACAACAAAAAACGCAGCAGTCACACTACTGTTTTTTACTAAAAAATGCAAAAATATGTCGTCAGCTGCAGGATTTGAACCTACGCAGGCAGAGCCTATGTGATTTCTAGTCACACTCCTTAACCACTCGGACAAACTGACTGTTGATGTCAATAATTTTGAGCCCTTCTATATAAGCCACTTTACAAACTTTAGCCGAAAAAAATAATTGCGTTGATTATTCGTCGTCTATATTTTTCTCATTTAAGACAATGTCATTTGACGTTATATGCGTATATACAGGTCTATGATGATCACTTATTGGACGATACAAGGATATATACCGACTGATACGATATCTCATTTGAAATACACACTTCTTGACATCAATACTATAGCTTCTATACATTCATGTAATTGGGTCAAAAAAATTGGCGTTTTTTATTCACATGTAATAAAAAGAAAATACAACAAAATACATTGTAATAGTTGTTTTTTCACACAAACACATCCCTGTATTCTTTTCTACGCATAAACTTATAGAGTTGGTAGAAGAAGTCTCCATAATACCCAATCCGTTCCGTATTCATATATATATATATATATATATAGGCACACTTTTTTTTTTTCTATGCATATGTGATACACATTCGTTGAAGCACATCATGTAAACGTACAACAGAGAAGATAATTATAATAAAAAGAACATATTTATTCAGAGGTAGATACAAACGATGACAAACTATTACTAAATTAATGAGTGCTAATCTACTGTCGTTCCCAAATCCTACATCCAAAATGAAAGGGGCGTCCCATGATGTTTGTTTTGCGTTTTTTATAACGCCCCTAATTCAAGATCCTAGATCACCAGTACCCCAATGAGCCTTGTCATCATATCACTCAGACTATCATGGAAGGAAAAAAAAAAAAAAAAAAAGAAAAGAAAGAAAAGGAGCGAAAAAAAATGGGGGCCAAAAAAAAATAGAAAGCAAAATGCGGAGCCTGAATCATCCAGCCTTTTTTTTTATGTCAAAAATCAGGGAAGGGGCAATCGGCATAATTTCCCTAGTGTATAATTCGTTTTATCTTCCAGTGGAAAGGCAGTTGCAGCCTTACATAATCAAATTCTGATCTCTCCGACACCCAACAAATCGAAAGATTTCCAAAAGCTTCAACGGAGCACCAGAGCGTTTATTCACATGCAATATAATAATAATAATACTATCAATACTACAAACAAATAATAATAATAATAATAAAATACAACTAACACCAACTATACTACAAAGTAGAGAAGAAATACTACATACTACATACTACCAAATAGCTTCCTGAAGGAGCTTTCTCCAACAGAAGCAAAGATATGCCATTATCACCTCGTACGCATCAACATCATTCAGTATGAAGCAGGGGAAACTGTGCTATAAGAGCATAGCATGAGTGTACTGTTTGTAGAAGGCAATGATTTGTTTGTGCAGTTACCTTACATCTTGGGAAATATTTGTAATGTTGTCCGAAGGGGACCGAGTCATACCTAAAAAAAACAAAACAAAAAACTTTGGTCTATGGGGAAAAAGGATATGAAAAACTTAGTATGTGCGAAAAAGCGACAAGTAGTGATGTTTCACCACCCAGTTTTCTTACCTTCTAGTTATTCTTTACAAAAGATGACAAAAGCAATGTGCAGCTCTAAAGGATAAAAAGACAAGTGATAAGTGAGAATGCCTTTTTTTTGGGGGGTTCTACATTCAGATGCTTACCGGGCTGTAAACAGAGATGAAAAGAATAGACAAACAAACGTCATCAGTTAGAATGGTTCATAGCAGTTACATATTCAAAAAAAACAAAAGATAAACGTATTCAGTATAAGATACTTTTTTTATTGATGTTAGTCCAGCTATTGTCAAAAAACAAAATAAAACAAAATAAAACAAAATAAAACAAAATAAAACAAAATAAAACAAGCAAACACCTTACAAGAAATCCATGATGAATAGGGTGATGATAAAAAACAAAAGAAGAAGCAATATAAAAAATAAGAATAAAATAAATATAAATAAAAAATAATGGCGGGGATTGAATTATCGGGCTACTGTGAGGGAAGATGACAAGAGTGATGAAATTTGGGATGTATCGAGTAATTTGTAATTCCAGATGGTTGTGTTGGGGAGGACGAGATGCTTAATATGCAGTGTGTTTTTGTCAGTGACCATTCCAACAACATCAATGATTTTCGCAACGTCAACAAATAGCGCCCGTGCATGATGACCTTGTTGATGCGCCCAAAACGGCAACAAATATCCATCAATGCGTTTTTCATGGACCACACCTTTGAGGCGCTGCACCGCCGCTAGTATATGAATTCGGTCAGAGTCTACCACTTCAACATAAAATATCACCTTTGCAAAGAAACTGTATAAATAGAGTAAAAAAGTAAGATACATTGCATATAATCATACGCATATAGACATTTACCTGTGGTAATCATCATGACGAATGAACACCAAGTCGGTCCCATGAGTAAGAGCACTCATTCTACCAGAGAAATAGTATAAACTTCTGTGGGGTTTTCATTCCGAAAAAAGACCAGCAACAACAGTACAATATTACTGAAGATTTGTTGAACCGAAAAGCAGATATCGAAGTAGGAGATTTGATCCAAGCTTCATCCTTCCTAAAAAAACAATTACGTGATGCATGCCAACCCAAGAGAAGCTACAGTCAACATCAAATTGGGAACCTTGACAGTCAGCTATAAACAAAGAAAAATGGTTAATCCTATAACTTTCATCAAAACACCTTCAAAACCGCCTACCTTGAAGTCATCACAGATCATTTATGTGGAAGACCCGCCGCCGACAGACTAACCAACCACAGCCAAGCAATAAATTCAGGAGGATCAGTGCAACGAAGAAGACGAGGAAGAGGACGAAGCAACAGAGGACGGAACAGAAGAGGAACAATGGGAGCATGACGAAAAAGACGAATCAGAAGACGACGATCAAGAGTTATGTCAATTAACAGCAACCAAGCAACCAGAGTGTACCCTACAAATAAGTCACGAAGAAGATTCACAAATCACGATTAGTACAAATGAAAATGAACTCACCCTTCCACCATATATAATACGCTCTATTAACGCATCTACACCTAATGATCGCGCTATCCCAGAAATCGCCTATATTCAACCCAACACTACGTGTGAAAACTACTTACGAGAAGGTTAATTCATTGACATCAACACCACAGAAAACGATAAAGTGTATCCAGCAAACGCCCAACAGATGAATAAAATAAATTTGGAAAGCGACGACGAACAAAACGATAGGATACGAATAAGCACAAGTAGACGTTGACAATAGTACCTACGAACAACCACAAATAACGTTAGATCCAGATAAGAAAGTTAAACTACAGATAGGAGATATACCGCCCGACATATATGAATCCTTCGTACAATTACTTACTGACTTCCAAGATGTCTTCGATTGGGATAATGACAAAATGGGAAGAACCACATTGTTGGAGCATGAGATTATTCTGAAAGATAACATTCCACCTATCAGACATAGACCGTATCGTATGGCACCCGTGGAGCAAGAATACTTGAAGCTTGAATTGGAGACTATGTAAGCTTGGTATCATCAAACAGTAAGGACACCCTTCACTGCACCTATCATATTAGTCCAAAAAAAAAAAAAAAAGAATGGTAACTATCGCATGGTTGTAGACTATCGCAAACTAAACGCCCAAACTAAAGTAGACGCTTACCCATTGCCAAAAATCGATGACTTAATTGATGAATTAGGAGCTCCCGCATATTTTCCGCCATAGACCTACGTTCAGGATTCCACCAAGTAACACTAAAACCAGAAAGCAAAGAACTGACAGGCTTCATCACCAAGTTCGGTACCTATCAATATGAAACATGGGATTAGTAAACGGTCCTGCTACGTTTCAACGATTGATCGATGTATGCTTTGGTACACTTATCAACGACTGTCTAGCCGCTTACATTGATGACTTGAATATCCATTCCAAAACTTATCAGCAACACCTCGCGGATCTGCTACAAACATTCATTTGTGCACGACACGGCGGACTAATGTTCAACCTCGACAAGTGCGTATTTTTCAAAGACGAATTAAAATTTTTGGGCTACATAATAACAAAAGACGGAATAAAGACAGAGGAAGAAAAGATCCAAAAAATTAAAAAATCTCCCGCCACCAACAACAGTTAAGCAAATTCGGAGTTTCATTGGACTAGCTTCCTACTACAGAAGGTTCATACAGGGCTTTGCTACTATTGCAAGGCCTTTACATGAACAAACTAAGACCACCAAGAAGACCACCTGAGATTAAAAATCAACGGACGCCTTTGACGAGACCTTGAAACAAAAATTGCCCCATGCACCCGTACTTAAGATAGCAGATTTCACAAAACCTTTCCTTATTGTATGTGACGCCTCTCAATTCGGATTGGGTACTATACTTTCTCAGCTTGACGATGATGGAAAAGAACATATCATAATATATGCAAGTCGTGGTTTAAAAAAATAGTGAAAAGAATTATGCTGCTACTAAATTAGAATGCCTAGCCCTAGTATGGAGCCTACAAATCTTTCGACCATATCTTGGAAAAAATTCACAGTCATATCAGATCACTCACCCTTACAATGGCTAGTATAGTCTTCAAAAATATCTGGCATTGTAGCACGATGGTTACAATACTTGGCAGAATACGAATTTGAGACCAAATACCGAAGCGGACGAAAACAAGAATCAGCAGACTTTCTATCACGACTGGGATATTAAACACCTCATGAAAAAAAAAAAAAAAAACCGAAGAAGAACTACACACCACATGCACGAAAAAACATTAAATTTCGACCAACTAGGACGACGTCGTAAAAAGCTATCCTCAACAAAGAAACGAATTATACAAAACAATACACAGCAATATATTCCGAACTTATATTAATATTCAACAAACACAATTCAATATTTTATTTTAAACGACATAATTGACGTTAACATTCGAATTCACACACCATGGACGAACGAAAAATTACTCAGATCAATATTTACCTGCAACTTTATTCGCATATCGAACCATTAAGCAAAACTCGACTCACCAATCGCCATTTTATCTCACTTACGGTTATCATCCTAAAACACCATACGATCAATCGCATGTATCTTTGGATTTACATTCGCAAAAATTCCAGTACCAATTAAATCAACGAACCATGAATGAAATTTTTACTTTAAACCAAACACGTAAAGACGCCCAAGATTTTATACAACGATCTCAAGTGACTCAAAAGAAAGCCATAGATCGAAAAATTAATAACGAACAAAGACAATGGAAGCCCCCTTTTCGTCTCGGCGATCTTGTAATTCTTTTCACTGGCATCAAACCAAATTCATGGACAGGAAAAATATTAGACAATTGGCAAGGTATATATGTAATTCACCAAGTTTTAGGAAAAGGAACATACATGATCAAGTCCTATGACAATAAAACGACTCATCTAAAACGAATACATGGGAACCGATTAAAACTATATCTGCTGCCAAACGTGTTTTGGAAAAAAAATGATCAATGCCTCGGAACAGAATTATATTAAAAAAAAAAAAAAAAAACTATAAAAGACGAAACCAAATTTTTTTTTTAAAAAAAAAAACAAAAAAAAAAACATTATTACTTCAAAATTAATTATCAACAAACTAATATGAATTGGACACTCACTAAAGAAGAACAAAATTGCTACCATCAAGAAATGGTTAACATCAAAAAGGAGGAATACTTCGACCTATATTTTTTGGAAAAGCAAGCCCAAATTCAACGATTTCATGTTTTGGATAATGACCTAGTCCCCAATTACTATGAAAAACTTATGCCTTTCCTAAGAATACAAACAGAACATCTTGGTACAGGTGAACGACGGGTAATCCGTAACCATGTTAAACAAAAGGATCAATGGTTAAACGATGGAGGTCCATCTCTAGGTGGCCTGTGGGATGTTAACGATGACCTCGAACTTAGTAAATTGCTTGGTTGGGATGAAATAATCACTTGGGCAATGAAGGAGGATGCTTGATTGGAAGGTTTGTTCGGAGTGGAGGTGTGCGTGCCGCACGCTGAGTTTTGGTTTCGTGCGCGAGGCATGAAACATTATAAAAATTTAGTATAAATACCTTAGAAAAACATTGAAAAAGAAAAGAAAATTATTATTATTATATTTTAATCACTTTTTACTATTGTCACGGTTGAACTCAACCTTGAAAATTGTTTGGGATGAAACAAGACACCTGACGGAAGGAGCGGGGTTTCCCTGTGCCTGCTGCACGCTCAGTCTTGGTTTCAAGCACGAAGTTTTAAACGTTATAAAAATTAGTATAAATACCTTCAAAAAAATATCAAAAAGAAAAAAAAAATTATCTTTGAACTATTTATCTTTGATCACTTATTATTTTTTAAATAAATTTATTATAAAGGTTTTTTTAAACCTCCCAACTTGTTGGCTTCCTCTTATTCCACACTTTGGAATATTTTTATTATATATTTTTGACAGCTGAGTCTGAATCTCGCTTCCCTTTATTTTTTTTTGACTTGGTCCAAGTCACTACTTAATTTATTGACCTTATTATTTTCATCTTTGAAAATAATACATCCTCACTTGGACTTTCAAGTTTAGTCCTATATTATCTTTAAGCCTTTGAAGCTACAATCGGTTGAACTTAATCCTAAAAAGTTCTGGTGCTCACTCTATAAAAAATAAAAACCCTGTCGAGGATCGGCCTCTGACCACCCCCTGACCTCTGACCACCTCCTGACCTCTAACCATCTCTGACCTTGAACCACAACATGCTAAAATTAAAGTTCGATCTCGAAACACTCTGTCGATTTTGACAATGGTGAACTCGAACGACCTCTATACTTTGACCAACCTTATTTTCTTTAGTATAAATAGCCCAACTTTTTATTATTATTCTTTTCTTTTTCTTTAGTTTTTTTCAGTTTTCTCATTTTATCAAATAAACTTAGTACAAAGGTTCTTATACCACCAAATTATCTACTGTTTCTATTGGATTATAGAAACCTTTTTTTATTTTTGACTACAAGTCCTCTTTTTATTTTATTTTTACTGTGTGTTATACACTATATTTTTATTGAACCAACTAAGGTCAATACTTTTTACTTTTATTTTATTTTACACTTCCAAGTTTATTTTTTTATAAACTTTCTCTACAGTTGGACTTTATCTACAAAAGTTCTGGTGCTCACTGCTATCAAATCTATTTTTGTCCGATTCAGGAACAAGTTATTTCAAATTCCGTCCAAGAGACAAATTTATTTTCAAGCTCTAACCAAGCAAAAGCTATACTAAAGGATAATTCAAGACATCCTATTTAACCCAGAAAAACATAAAAAACCTACAAAAACACAATCCAGTTGGACTAAAACCACAAATTTAGCCGCAACAAAACCTACAAAAACACTACTCTGTTACAAGCTACTGTGAACCCAGGGTTCGATTTGGCCGACTTATTTGGTTTAGGCGACTTGATGGCTTGGGCCATTGGTGAATAGACCTGCAGAAATTATGCCCTTCTTATCTCGTCGACGACCTTTTTCTTCTCCGATCTCGTCTACCAAATACATTCTCCGCCACACTAAATCTCGTCGACGACTCGCATACTCCGCCACTTTTATTTTAGTATAAATAGCCAGACATTTTCGAAGAAATTATTTTTTCTTTAGTTTTTATCAAGTTTTCTCATATTATAAAATAAAACTTAGTACAAAGGTTCTTTTAACCACCAATTTATCTACTGTTTCTATTGGATCATAGAAACCTCTTTTATTTTTGACTACAAGTCCTCTTTTTATTTTATTTTTACTGTGTGTTATACACTTATTTTTATTGAACCAACAAAGGTCAATACTTTTCTTTTTTATTTTATTTTACTTTTCCAAGTTTATTTTTTATAAACTTTCTCTACAGTTGGACTTTATCTACAAAAGTTCTGGTGCTCACTACTCTATATTCTATTTTTGTTCAAATCAGGAACAAGTTATTTCAAATTCCGTCCAAGGAACAAATTTATTTTCAAGCTCTAACAAGCAAAAACTATACTAAAGGATAACTCAAGACATCCTATTCAACCCAGAAAAACATAAAAACCTACAAAAACACTACTCTGTTACAAGCTTCTTACCCAAATTAGCCGTAACATATTTTTGGTGCTCACTACAGGGGATATCTATTCAACTTTCAAGCAAATCACACCAAAAATCTTATAAACAATTCCAAAACAACGCTCTTATTTTTCCAAACCAAATCTCAGATTTACCTACCAAGCTTTAGAAGCATACAAACAAGAAATTGAAAACAAGATGAACGAACAAACTGTGTTGGCAAACGGACCTATCTACCAACCAAAAATGAAGCTAATGCCCTTTTCTGGATTCGAAGGAGAAGACTTCAGAAATTTTAAACAAACATTGGATAACTACTTTGCACTCTCAAACATCAATGATGAAGATCGCAAGCTGATTATACTCAAGACACAATTGTACCACGCTGCTAGGACTTTTGTAAACAAATTGCTAAAAAAAACAAAAGACCCACTTTCATACTCCGAAGTCATGAAAAAATTAATGGATCAATATATCACCCCTGAACTCATACAAACATATGAGTATGCCTTCAACAACATGGTACAAGGTATTGACGAACATCCACGAACATTCTACGCAAGACTGTTTGAAGCTGCTGAACTTGCCGAAATTGATTCCGAATCAATGATTCAAAGCCGATTCCGAGCAGGAGTACATCCTATCATACAACAACATTGCATATCAATTGGCTGTAGAGACATTGAAGCATGGCTCAAAGCCGCCGAAGGTTATTGGACTGCACATAACCCTCAACAGGTTACAATGGCTGACAATCCCTTCCACCCTCGACGTATTGCTCATCCCGCAGATACCACTGAAATGTATCCCTATCATACCGCTACAAACTCACCCAGTTTGAACGCTATCACTTCATCAAACCCATTGGACATGAAAGATATACAAAAATCCATCAGAAGTATCATCAAAGAAGAATTCAATAACTTCTCAAAAAATCAAAATGGAACATACAACCAACCATCCAACCCTCGATACAATAATCCACGTCATCAACCCCGACAATACAATGCGCCCCATTATAATCAAAACTCGTATCATCATAATAATGGTCAACGCAACTACAATAACCAAAATCAAGACCCAGTCTTTGATTCTAACTACGGTGACTACAATGGTTATCATCCATCACCACCCATGAATCAAAATCGCCGTCCCAATTACAATAACCGACGCCCATACAACATTCAACAGTATCAATACAATCCACAATACCAACAAAATCAAACACAACAACCCTCTCAACAAAATCAACAGTCAAAAAACTAGCACGGGCAACTGTAGTTGATGGTCAGTTGGAAAACCCGCCTAACAAATCCACACATAAAGATAACAAAAACAATACTCAACAACAAACCCATAACCTAACCACCATGGATATCCAAAACAAGTATAAAGATAAAAATAAACATACTAACCTTTTATTAGAAGAAGAAGAAGAAGAAGAAGAAGATATAGATTTCTACGTTGCTACCAGAAAAGACAGACCACCTGATGTCCTACATGATCTAAAATCAGCAAAGAAAAGAAGAACCAATGGATTGGAAGACACACCATCCTCATCAACACAACCACCACAACAAAATATTCCTACACAAGAAACGGTTGAAAAGAAACAAAGATCAGTACCTACACATCCCGCTATTAAATATAGTATCGCTGAAGATGTCCTTACCCGTAAAGCCGATATTGAAGTTGGAGATCTACTCGAAGCATCACCCTATCTAAAGAAACAGCTACGTGATGTCTGTAGACCCAAAAGAAGAAAGCCACCCATAACATTGAACGCCATGGAAGAAGGCGAAGTGGTGACAACTGCCGCATATGCTGAAGTATATATTGGTGACAGAAAAATCAAAGCCTTGATAGATTGTGGTGCCGCCAAATCATGTATGTCAAGAACCATGATGAAGATGCTGGGAATGGAAATCGATACCCCATCTACCAATGTATTCACCCTTGGTAATGGAACCAGACAACCTACCCTTGGAATAGTCCTTGATGTCCCTATCAAAATAACTGAAGGCATTAGTATACCCACTAATATGGAAGTATTGCCACAATGCCCATCTCACCTAATCCTAGGAATCGATTGGTTGAATCATGCGCAAGCCATTATCAACATCAAAATGGGAACACTAACTGTAACCTATAAACACAAGAAGATGATTATTCCTATCACATACATCAAAGCATCATCAAAGCCGGTTACCTTGAAAGCATCCCATGTTATCTATGAAGAAGAGAACCCACCACCAAGTCAACCAATCCCTGTCAAACCAACACCAATAATGGACGATCAAGATACAAGTGATGAAGATGAAATCACCGATGAAGAAACAGAAGAAGAAGAATGGGAACATGATGACAAAGAAGAAGAAGATGAAGATCAAGAATTGTGTCAAATTACACCTGCTGAAGACCAAGACTACGCTTTCCGAGTAGACCATGTATCGGACACTGAAGTAACCATCAGTACCAAAGAAAATGGATTTACCCTTCCACCATACACCATGTGCACCGTTGACTTGAGTACACCCAACGATAATGCTCTACCAACCATCATCCACATGCAACCAGATGTTACCTACGAAAAATATTTGCAAGACGATCAGTTCATAGATATCAACATAACGGACAATGACAAAAGTTACCCACCGAACACTATCATTGCACACCGAATGACAAAATTTGAAATAGAAGAAGACGACGAACAATCCACAGGATATGAATTAGCACAAATGGAGATAAAAGACGACGACGCTATACAACCATTACAAGAATTGGACCCTACAAAGGAAGAAAAACTACAGTTAGGAGATGTACCGCCTGATATACGCAAGTCCTTTATACATCTACTTACGAATTCCAAGATGTATTTGACTGGCACAATGACAGAATGGGCAAGACCACACTACTGGAACACGAAATTATCCTGAAGGAAAATACACCACCTATCCGACATAGACCATACCGAATGGCACCCGTGGAACAAGAATATTTGAAGCAAGAGTTGGACCGATTATGTGACCTGGGAATCATCAAACCAGCAAGCACACCGTACACCGCACCTATAATACTAGTCAAGAAGAAGAATGGTGACTACCGAATGGTTGTTGACTATCGCAAACTAAACGCTTTAACCAAAGTTGACGCTTACCCTTTGCCAAAAATTGACGACTTGATTGATGAACTAGGCAGTTCAAGAATATTCACAGCACTGGACCTACGTTCCGGTTTCCACCAAGTACCATTGAAAGAAGAAACCAAAGAATTGACTGGATTCGTGACAAAGTTTGGAACCTATCAATACGAAATGCTGCCTATGGGGTTAGTAAATAGTCCTGCTACCTTTCAACGCCTAATAGACCTATGCTTTGGTCCTTTACTAAACAAGTGCCTTGTTGCTTACATTGACGACCTAAACATCCACTCCAAAACCTATATACAACACATACAGGATCTACGACAAGTATTCATATGTGCACGACAAGGAGGATTATTATTCAACATCGACAAGTGCGTATTCTTCAAAGACGAATTGAAATTTTTGGGCTACGTGATAACAAAAAATGGAATAAAGACGGATGAAGAAAAAATAAAAAAAATCAGGAATTCCCACCGCCTAAAACCCTTAAACAAATCAGGGGCTTTATTGGATTGGCCTCTTACTATCGGAGATTCATAAAAAACTTCGCTGCCATTGCAAGACCTTTACATGAACAAACCAAGACGACAAAAAATATTACCTGGAACGAAAAAGCCACAGATGCTTTAACCTTTTGAAACAAAAATTAACACAAGCACTATATTACGACGTGCTGATTTTTCGAACCTTTTATTATTGTGTGCGACGCCTCTCAAAAAGGAATTGGTACTATCTTATCACAACTAGACGATGATGGTAAAGAACACCCAGTGATTTATGCAAGTCGCGGATTAAAAAACAGTGAACAAAACTACGGTGCTACTAAATTGGAATGCCTCGCCCTAGTATGGAGCCTACAACTATTCAGACCTTATTTACTTGGCAAAAAATTCACTGTCATATCAGACCACTCACCTTTACGATGGTTGGTACAATCACCCAAAGTATCTGGCATTGTAGCAAGATGGATCCAATACTTGCTGAATATGACTTTGAAATTAAGTATCGAAATGGACGAAAACAGGAAGCCGCTGATTTCCTATCACGTCTGGGATACTATCGACCATCAATAACAAACAACATACAGCTGCTCACACAATAAAAAAAAAAAAAAAAAAAAAAAAAAAAAAAAATGCGACCAACAGTGCGACGTCGTAAAAAGCTCAACTACCACAACAAAAGAAATTATCAACATGGACGAACGAAAGATCAATCAAATCAAATATTACTAAAGAAATTACAATACCCAGAAGACGCTACAGATCGCGAAAAGCGATATCTAACTCGACACTCATCTAAATACATAGTCGAGAACGAAATATATTTTATTCAACATTGAACAACAAACAAAACGAAAAGTCCTAAATCAATCTCAAGCTCAAGATGCGTTATTATGCACATGCACACCCATGGGAGGTCATATGGGCTACAGAAATACACTATTCAAGATCTCTCAAAATACTACTGGGATACAATGTCCAAAGACGTCCAAAATCATATCAAGAACTGTCCGATGCCAAACAAGCGGACCAAAGAAATTAAAAGAACTATTACATCCCGTACCAGTAGGATCCAAGCCATTTGAAAAATGGGCCATTGATGTGAAACATGTCCCTACCTCCAAAACTGGTGCCCGATATATCATAGCGGGGATCGAATATTTGACAAAATGGATCGAAGCACGGCTGTCAGATACCAAACTTCTGCAGAAATTGCTAGTTTCATCTACGAAGAAATCATTACCCGGCATGGTTGCCCTCACATCATTATTACGGATAATGGAAGACCATTTATAAATGATTTAGTCAAACAAGTATGCTTCCATTATAACATACATCACCATACTATTTCGGTTGGCAATTCACAAGCAAATGGACTTATTGAACGATAAATGGAACAATGGGCGAAATAATTAAGAAAAAACACAGCTGA